>JAODUJ010019531.1:0-12593 GCA_027564615.1 Psolus chitonoides | reverse complement strand
CCCCCTACAAAAAGTATGCCTTAAACGCGTTTTTAATAGATTTTATTTTTTGACGGAAATCTGAAAGGGGGGGGGGGTCCGGACCCCCTGGACCCCCCCTGTATCCGCCCTTGCTTATTGCATCTCATTAATATTCATGGGGGGGGGGAGCAAATGTGATATTGATGAAACTATTGTCCATGGTGAGTAGATGATTCCTATTGATTTTGGTGCCATCTCATTAATATTCATGAGTGGGTGAGGCTTAGAAGCAATTCCGTAAAATGTTGATATCTTGGTAACCCTATGTCAGATTTTGTTCAAACTTTTTTTGGTGGCATTGGTCGGTGGTGGGGTACACGAGTATGTTAGTACCTTATTGAACCTCCCTAATATTCACGAGGGGGTGGCCAAATGTATTTCCGCTGAAAATTGCTCGTACCCACGTGATCTCGGATGTGGCATGGTGTATTGATGTTATACTTGACACATAGATTGCTCATGGTAAGTAGACGGTCCATTTTAATTGTTGTGCTATTCTCATTAATAGTCATGAGTGGGCGGGGCTTGGAAGCAATTTCTTTAAATGTGAATATCTCAACAACCATATGTCTGATTTTGTTCAAACTTGTTTTGGTGGCATTAGTAGGAGGTGGCATACACGTGTAGGTAAATACTTTATTGTATCTCTCTAATATTCATGAGTGGCGGGGCCAAATATAATTTCATTGAAAATTGTTCATAACCACATTATCGCATTAGTGACATGGTGGATTGATGTCCTACTTGGCACATAGATTACCGATGGTGAGTAGATGATCTTCAGTGAATTTGGTGCCACTCTCATTAATAATATTGTGTGGGCAGGGCTTAGAAGCAATTCCTAAAAAGTCGATATCAACTTGCAGTGGGAACCGTATGTCTATTTTGTTTTCAGCTCAAACCAGCTATATCTGGTTGAGATCCGATACCGTCACTCTATCTGTCTATGTATGTATCAATCTAGGTGGGCCTATTTACCCGATCGACGGTTGAATAAGCACAGTTGTCCTGCTTATTTACCCGATCGTACGTACCCTAACCTGTGATATTAAACATGAGTGACATACGTACATAAGTGTATGCAATGTTGTTTGTGTATGCAGTGTATGTAGACTGTGATCGGGTAGATAGCAAAAACCATTAATTAATGCTGTTCTTGTTTATTTATAGAATAACGACAGCACGTGACCTTTCCATAGAAATCTCCTCAATCACCACAAATGACGTTACAGAGGTTAGTTGCAATGGTTCCATCCAATCTTTGACTATTTGTACCGACGGTGGCCTAGGTATTGACTGGGGATGGTATCAGGTATACACGCTTGGGATCCCGGTAGGGTATGCCATATGTTCCTTCGGAATTCTCGTGAACGTTTTCATGTTGGGATTAAAGATTAAAATAGAGACCCGTGAGACGCAGTTTTTCTTTGGATTTTCTTTGACTATAACCGATCTGCTCCGTGCCGTTTTCATCCTCGCTGAGACCTACATGTTCACCCACGGGTTTCGTAGACGTCCCCTTTGGTGCGCGGTACTGATCGGACGCCTACACTTTCAGTCCAATTTTTCTATCTTAGGTGTCGCTTGCGATCGTGCATGGCGCTCATTGCGTTTCCGCTCAGATACAACATTCTCGTTTCGTCGACGAGATATACAGTCGTGATTGCATCCACCACTCTCTTCTGTTTTGGCTGGAATTTTGTACTCCTACCTACGTTCGACCAAGGACACGCTATCTACGGATATATATCGGTTTGCGTGTATGGAGTTTTCATAACGATAGCTATCTTGATTTATTCCCGCCTATCGTACTGGGTGTGGAAATCCTTCTCCAATACGAACTTACCGGAGACGATTCAAAGACGGCGAAACGCTGAGACAAAACGACTGCTGCTTGCCTTCGCGATAATACTGGTGACAATTGTTATTTGCATATTGCCTCTCCGTATATTCGGTGTGTACATTTTGACCCAAGTGGAGGGTCAAAGATATGAACTTACAAACAAATTCGCGATTGCCAATTGGTTCTATAATTTGCAGACGATCAACCATTGTACAAACCCGATCTTTTACTGGAGGCGAGCTCTTGGAAAAAGAAATTGACTTCAAATCTGCTTTGCTGAGGAGATTTGCTCTTTGTACAGTTGTAAACCCCGGTCCCGTAATGAAACTGCATCCGTGCGCTCCTCTGGGTGTAACCCTAGTTAGACCGCTAGGGCAATTACTTGTACTAGAATTTAAAGACTGTATTGGGGATGAAACTTCGGTCGAACAATAGTAAGCAATACGTGTTTAATTATTGATGGTATTGTGATGATCGAAATGAGAAGTCTAGTACTATATTTATATATTCAACATAAGTTCGAACTATAATTTTTCGACAATCCAAACAAAAGTTATGGGAGGTCAAAGAGTGGAACATTGTGTTGAAAACTGAGTTATTAAGATGAGATCTATTGAAAAAGTTGCAAATTTTATAATTTTATCGAACATTTGACTCGATTCCAGACTCGATTCCGAACTCGAGTCCGTTTTCCATTGGACTCAGAATTGGCCCAGAATGAGTGGGTTACGGTCTCGGAAATAGTCCGGCCAGAAATGGGTTTTCTCTGGAATAGAAGATGGTTTGGAATCGGATTAGCTGGACTCGACTACGGGTCTGCAATAGTGCAATTAGGGAACAATTTCTACAGAGGTCTTGGACATAACGTCCCATGCTCCCACGATGTCCTCAGCGAAGACATCACGCTGCAGCCAATTCGAACACATTTTCCTACCCATTATACCATACATGGCAAAACTCTAACTTATGGATATATGCGATGGAAGTATGTTACTCTATCTGGAAATGCATTTTCCCACGCATTATACCTAACTTGGAGCTCTAAGTGTCTTAACTAGCGTAGATAGAGTAACCCCGTTGTATGTGTATACGCACTTTTGTTTTAGGCTGGCACAATAGCGTGGTATATAAAGAACCCAATTCAGCAACGAAGTTGTTATTCCGGCTGCATGGAGGTCAACATGTGCGCGTCGTGCAGGGCCTCTATTGACAATGTTCAGTGTGACGTCAGACCCATGTCGTTTTGGATTATTTGCACATGCACTGGCTCAATGTAAAACGGTCATTTTCAGACAATAGTTTCAGCTCTTATTCGTAAGAACTGGTATATAAGTATTCGATAATCCTTTACTGAAATCTAGATAAATAAAAACTTAATCTAGTCCTGCTAAAAATGTAAATTTGATGTATAAAAATGACCTTTCTGGATAGAGTTCGTGTGTGAGTGAGCTTTGTTTTTTCCCCACAGAAATAGACAGGGTAACCCACAACGTGATGTGCAGCTCATTGTGACTGTCACGTAGTCACAACGGTAGCGTAGGTTTGTAATATGAGGGACACGCCACTTACAATTGGTGTTAGTCGAACCTTCACTGAACATTGTCCCTTACTTCTTGATAATCTGCTAAGCTCAGCGTAAAAGGTTGAAGTGGGAATCGAGAGTTAGGTACTGGAATATTCCGGCTTTTTCGAATATCCCTCGGATGCAGAGATTATATTTATGACCTTTTTTGTTCTTGTTCCAAAAGAACTTGTGTAGAGGGATGCACGAGCTGTACCCAACCGTGTATAGGCAATCCAATATGGAATATTCTCCACGCTCAATATTGAAAGTTACAATCCTTGGCACTATCTAAGCGGAGCAGTTGGAGCACCACCATTGGTTGGCGCGTAGCGTAGAATATATCGGCTAAAAATCCCCCGTAGATCGTAGGAAATGACACTTCCAATGCCTTGCAAGTTGCATCTAAAGTTTTCCAAACATCCTTTATGTTGAGATATCATGTCGTAACAATAATAATATTTAGACTTCCAATAGTTTGGGAAAATAGTGAATTTTAGTCGGTAATATCGCCCAACGATACTTGATCAGCTTTATTCAACGTTTTACCAAATTCCTGTATAATATCAATTACTTATGTATCATCTGATCATGTATATGGGTGAAATATCATCTTCTACCTATTACTTATTATATCTTTTGTGAGTGTAGCGCCGGTATGTGTATTTTTTTTGCAAGATTAGCTTAAAAACTGCTAACGAGGTGGTCTCTCAAACATATTATCATAAAGTTGGCTAAAACGTAGTAGGGTCTACGTCCTAGAGTACAGTAACAAGTAAGGAGTATGCAGTTGCAGTTGCAGTAGCGACCTCTATTATAGAATTAAAGAATTCATTTAGTCTGCGTGCAGCACGTGTGACAACACTACCGAAGCCGAGTTACAATCCTTGGCACTATATAAGCAGAGCAGTGGGAGCACCACCATTGGTTGGCGCGTAGCGTAGAATATATCGGCTAAAAATACCTCCTAGATCGCAGGAAATGACACTTCCAAGGCCTTGCAAGTTGCATCTGAAGTTTTCTAAACATCCTTTATTTTGAGATATCATGTCGTAACAATAATAATATTTAGACTTCCGATATCGCTTAACGATACTTTATCAGCTTTATTCAACGTTTTACCAAATTCTTGTATACTATCAATTACTTATGTATCATCTGATCATGTATATAGGTGAAATACCATGATCTACTTGTTAGGCTACTTATTGTATCTTTTGTGAGTGTAGCGCCGGTATGTGTATATTTTGGCCAAATTAACTTGAAAAATGCTAACGAGGTGGTCTCTTAAACATATTATCATGAAGTTGGCAAAAACGTAGTACGGTCTACATCCTAGAGTACAGTAACAAGTAAGGAGTATGCAGTTGCAGTAGCGACCTCTATTATAGAATTAAAGAATACATTTGGTCTGCGTGCAGCACGTGTGACAACACTACCGAAGCCGAGAAGTACGGTGGTTTGGGAGAATCGATCCGATCAAATTCGATTCTCCCATTCACCAAATCTGCCAATCGGTGAATGGGAGAATCGAGTCCCGATTCTCCTATTCACCGATTGGGGGTGATTTGGTAAATGGAACTATCGGATCGCGATTCTCCCATTCACCGATTGGCAGACCTAGTGAATGGGAAAATCGAATTCGATCTAAACATCCTTTATTTTGGTATCTTCGTGAGCCCTCATTTGTTCGCATCGTAGGCCCTAGGCACCGTGCCTATTAGGTAATCCTAGCCTGCACTGCCAAAGTAAATTAGTCACCGAAACACAGGTGCTGTCGTAAGTAAGGCAGTCAGGCTGGAAAATGATGTTTACTGCATACCAATATGAACTAACACACGATTAACACAGTTAACTGAATTACTGAAGTCTTTATAAGTTCTATAGAAGGCGCGAGGTTATAGTTTGGATTAGAAGCGAGATGCTACGCCACCCCATATCAGAAAATCACAGAGAGAAACAAATAGGTTCTCTCTGTGAGACCGGACTGAACACTGAAGTCTAATCGGTTGAATGCATATCATGTAAGAGTGAGGTGTTGCATGCCGGGAGGCAATATCTGGCATATTGTTTCCGAAAGCTCAACTCAGGATTTCAACTCCGATTCAGGCTTTGAAGGAGTCTGTAGCAAATTTAGACTGAACTACATCGTTCATTGGAACTAGAGCTGAGTACTGCAATATTTTTTCAAAGATGTTTTACGCTGGAGTAAAACCCTCTCATCTCTGACATCATAATCAATCCTCCATGAAAACAGATTTTAACATTCATTTGCACAGTTACACAGTGCTGCTTTGATCATAGCTCAAGAAAAAAGTGATTATGACATGGAGCCAAAATCTCAACTTTTGTGTGGTTGTTATTGGCAACTCAGTGTGGGAAGCCCCAAAGTGACCGTTACACTGAGTCGGCAGACTGCTGACTAGTTTAGATACTGGTAAGTATATGCAAAAGTGTCAATAGCGCAATTATAATATAGATGGATGATACGACTCTGTCATGGTTGACACGCCATATTTGGCAGTCATCAGCGAACATGTTTAAGTAAGGTAGAGTGCGCCGAAGCAAGGACTTGATCATTTCTATCCATCTTGGCCAAGGACTGCCAGGTCTGCGGGAGCCTCGATCTTACCAGGCATAACAAATTCCTCCATGTAGTCACCTTGGCGTCTGACAATACGACCAAAGTGTTTGGCAGTTGGTCTGATTAGTCTCTTCTTGACTCCAATCTCCTGTAATACACTGGCATTATATCTCTTCAATGTCCATATGATCCTCAGAATTTTGCGCTAGCACCATTAATCAAAGGCATTGATTATATTATTTAACACGCGAACGTTTGAGACAGAATGTTTATTTTCAACAACACTCCGAACAGTGTTCCCTTTGAAATTACTCTGTAGAAAGTAACCAATGGTTCCCTCTGCAAGTCTATGCCAGTCGTGGACCATAGTTATTTATTTATTTATATTTGAGGAGGGGTCCTTCCGTACGTGAGTGTTTGCTAAAATGGATGGTAGCGTGGTGTAGTGGTATGAGTGAGCACTTTCACCGCAGTCTCGGTTTCAATCCTACGCCTGGCTCGTCAAAAGCTGTTCAGCGTTTGTTGATGGTTTCGCAATTTCTGGTTTAGTTCGACAGCTGTACTGCAGTTGTTGATTTCGTTGTAATGGGAAAGCAATTGATTAGGGAAAATAGGTTTGTTGGTTAGGTTCAACACGGCTTTCCTGCAGTGATGACGGACAGGTTGCTACCACCTCTCACAGCATTTATGAAAGTGGCCAAAGGCGGGGAGTTTCACTAACGTTCGTCGGATGGGGACGTAAAATGGCGGCCCCGGAAGCAGGATGGGATTGTAATAGTTACATGACCTGCCTCGTTACGCTCTGGACACTCTTCGGAAAGAGAAGGCGAGCTATCGCCGGTGTTCATCCATAATCACACTTGGCTTCCGGGTTCCTCGATGAGCTTCAGATGAGCTTCCTGAACCCGTAGATACTAAACTAAGTCAAACTCACTGAATTCCCATAAGGAAGGCCTCTGAAGTGTTTGTATTTCGTGCCCATTTTATAGAGATTTAACGTGATTTATTTAGAGTGAGGGACATGTTTTGTCAAGTCGCTCGGCATATTTCCAACCGCAATCAGCAGAGGGCTCTGTAATGGCTCTACTTCGCATCTCGCACACAACATCTTTATAAAGAACAGAACAACATCCGATCGTCTGGCTACAACCCATCTTACACGCGGCAAAATCTAAGGCGTCACCAATGAAGAGACTCGATGACGCATCTGCGCATGTGCTTGTCCCCGGTGACCACACCCCTATATCTACCCTATTCTGGTAATCCCAGGTACCGGGTACAGAGCAGGGTTCAGAGAAGGAGGCATCGGGGACGTTGTAAACGTTATATTTACTGAGGTTACACTTTCCATCACTACTGAAGTCGACTGAGCTACATATGAAATTAGTCTCCTGTAAACAGAGCTTTCTACATGTCTCCAAACTGTCGACGGCATATATCGTCTTTTCGTTGTAACTGATGATACAGGCGTCAACAGCTGTATTCCAGTAATCTGAAACAAGAGGAAAAATATGTATTAGTGGTAACACGTCGACATTGATTCCTTGCTGACGAAGACACTCCCAAGGAATCTACGCCGTCATGCCGGCGTGCATGCGCGTGCGTGTGTATGTGAATATGTTTGTGTGTGACGCTTTGCTTGCAAACACGAACTTCATGGTTCCTCGATGAGCCATAGTTGACGTCCTGAACTCGTAGATACCTAAATCTGAACCTAAACGATAAGTCGACCGGGCCTGATCAGATCGAGGTTATACTGCATGTTCATCATACTGAGCATATAGTCCCGATTGTTTTGGGGAGATGTCAGAGGTCATCTGAAGTCAACATAGGTCAAACACTGAAAATCTTGTAAACATAACTTGGTATAGAAAGGTTAAATGAATGTTTGATGAAGGTTAAAGCCCTTTACCTTCCAACTACGCAAATTTGGCGCAATTGAACATGAGGGTTTTCAAAACCTCACTGCAAGAAATAACACCCACCTACAGCCCTGGTAATTGTCTTATTTGAAAGAGAATAGAGAGGGCATTCATATATAGTGTTTGGAGGGGTGTCACTGTGGAGGAACATGGCGTGACCTTGGCATGATTTCGGCGTGACCTCACAATTTTGGGTATAAGTGGGGTCCTCGGAAAAAATATCTAGCTGCTCCTTTTCTTCATTTGTGTACTCAATAACTTGTTTTACTATTGCAAAACATATTATAGGAGATATTCTGAGCCCAACAAGCCTTCTACCGGTATTGGCCTAATGACCTAAAATTTGAAAAATGTTGGCCAAAATTGACATAAAATCCCAGTTTACCACTATTTCCGGTCTACCTATGAAAAATCCTAGCTCAGGGAACTTACAAACTACCATACTCAAATATATATCATTTTGTAGCTATTGAAAAGTTTCATAACTTTCATTACCGGTTGCAAGCTTGAATTCCATCGTTTTTTTTTACACAAATTCAGTTTTAGTGGGTGTCGAGATTTTCAGCCCGCTTCCACACACTAAGTAAATGGGAATTTGCATGGCTAGCCATTGGGGAGTTATCTTGTACCAGTCGGCCAAAATTGGTTCGTATTTCATATTTTCAGACTGATCAGACATAATCACACCCCTACAATTGTAGGTGTAGGGCTATTTTGGCGTAATTTAGGCTAGGAAATAATTCACTGCATGTTTTGTATATTAGTGTAATACGTAATTTCGCGGAACTGGGCCATACACAAGTGTAATATATATTTTTACTCGTTTAACAGTAAACAACGTAGAAACACCAAAAGTAATTTTTAGGGCCTAACACACCTCGATTATGTTTAGGGGATGTGTTCTGCATCGATTTATCGAGGTTTGAGAAGAAAGTGAAAACAAATGCAAAATTTGGTCCTATATTTTAGGAAGAAAATAATTCAGAAATTTGCCCAAAATTTCACTTTCTTGATATGTTTTTTCTTTATGGGGGGAATATGTTCTTCAATGTTTTGGCTTTCCGAATTCCATTACAGCAATTTTTCGTGCCCTTCCAGATTATCTTGTGAATTGTAAAAAAAAAAAAAACACTTCTGAAATACGATCAGTAGGTAAAGGATTAATGATATCTATTGTTTTTGGAGGTCAAATATCATCGAAGGTCAATGGAGGCCAAACATTTCCAAACGTGTTTACAACATAACTTGACAACTTATGTTGAGCTCAGGTAATATAGGAGGTAATCATACCCACTTGTTTTCGGTTCAGGTAAATTGTCATCTGAAGTCACCAGAGGTCAAACAATGAATTTCAGTGGATCCGAGATGACACGTTGCTGTTATTCTTTGACAAGAATTTAATGTGATTCACCGTGTCCCGTGATCCACCCATGCATGACTATGATTCCACATAATGAATCTCAGGCATAGACAGTTTAAGTTGATAAATTTCATCAAAAGGGAACTGAAGGCTAAACTTTTGAAGAGATATATTGTTGTAGAGCAATCAGATACAAGTATTTTACCGAAAACCGCATTCCAAAATCTTATTTAGTTTTCGAGTTATCGAGTTTTTTTTTTAATTTGACAAGTTAATAACTCGAAGCAAGTCTATGATGTCAAATAGGTAGGCTACTACAAGTTGCAAGTTTATTGTATTTTATTGTTTTTTTCAGTTCAACGGTTTACATTAATGACAACTGATGACTTAATCTTATTTTGTTAAAATACAATATATATATATATATAGAACAGACTATCACTTCTAAAAAAATACTCCGAATAATTAGTTCTTTCATGGAAAAAAAATGACACAAATTATGATGAAATGTATACGACAAAGCAGCCCGTAATGGCCGACTTCTCGAAGGTCACCTTGTCGAAGGACGACTTGTCGGACTCAAAGTGGCGTGACGGACAGCGTGACGTACAAAGAGGACCATGGGCTTGTTCCTACAACCAGCAATTAGCTTTACTGATCAGTCAACAAAGCTCACAAATGTTCGCTGGCTTCGCGCGCAATTGTCCTTCTTCTGTCTCTTTTGTCATTTGCCGTTTAAATCCTGAAGAATACACATAATTATCGAAAAATTAGGGCGCACGCCAAATAGTATTTCTCCCTCTTACGGTCATAGCCTATCATCTGGTTGTATTTGTGCCGAATTGCTGTTTTAAACCCAAAGATCATGGGCGTCAATTTGAAGGGGAGTGGGGGACATGTCCCCTCACTTTTTGAGGATTCTCCCATATAGACTTTAATTTTTGACACAGTATTTTTTTGGCCAGTGTGGCCATGTTCCCCTCACTTATGCCAAAGATCAGCCATAATAGTAAATTGTTTTCGCACGCAGTGGTCCCGCGTGTTTCTGCATGTCTTGTCGCGCGACGTTATGATTGCCGAATATGCCGCTTATAACCAAAACATCATACATCGCACATGCTAACGTTTTTTTAGCACGCTTCGTGCACAGTAGCCTCGCGTGTGTTTCTGTGTGTCTTGTCAGGCGGAGTTATATGTACCGAATATAGCGCTTACAAAACATCGGACACGCCGACACGGCCCATATTTCGCGTACAGTATTGTTCGTTTCTTCCAGTAAGGTTCCTGCCGTTTCAATATCACTTGCGTCGGCGATCGGACACCATAAGTGCCTGACAAAATTGGCGCTGATGACCTCAAGTGTCAACTTGAGTTTGGTTGTCACCGCCCTTCCCAGACCCCTGACGGCGCAACTGTATATAGGCACACTGACACCTAGTGATCACGGATGAACACCGGCTTTCGCATCCTCTTCTCGACTAGTGTTCAGTGAGTAACGAGGCAGGCGTGAACATAAATTCCGCTTTTCGTGGCCCCCCCCCCTCTCCCCACCACATCAATCCTGGATTTGCCTCTGATTTTTTTTAATTTTCATAAAAAAGAATTCTTAAGATAAATAAATGGTAGTAGGCCTATACATAAACCTATATACGAAAAATATGAAAATAGTAGCACCATTTTGCATCTCAGTCCCCTCCGAAAGCAAAACAAAATCCAAAGGGGAGGGGGACAGCCAGGGTTGGCGCTGAGCCAAAAAGAAAATCTGCACAATTTTCAGTTCCTTTTGCGAATCATGGGGAGCGTCACTCCTCTTAGGACGGCGATCAAGAAAAGGTGCGCCCCTCCCCTCATTGAGGAATCCTGGATAGCCACTGTGTAATATGAATTTCTTGAGACTTGTGACCAGTCTGTCAGTCAAAATCACTTTCAAAGTTTGTGCTCTTCGCGCCTGTTCGCAATATACTTGCATCCACGTGCATGGCCGGCGCGACCTTTTTAGAGTTGGGGGTAACGCCACATCAGGGCACCCGCGCGAGCGAAAATGTTTAGGGGAATTATTAGAAAAGATTTTATTATGGGCCTTTAACTGAACGCTAATGTCAAGTAAATACACCTCACCACCCCCTACGAAAAACTATGACTTCAACACGTTTTAAAACGATTTTGTGCCTAGGGGTCAATGCCCAAAAGGGCATCTTCAACCAGAAAAGGTCACTATCATACATTATTGGGGGGGAGGGTAAATAATCTTAGGGGGAGGGTATTGGTGTGGGGCATTCCCTCTTGTAAAAAGTGTGGGGATAAAACCCACGGGGATTTTTATCAATGAATGGTAGAGTGTATCAGGGAGGTACGGATAGTTTTTTATATCAATTTGTCCGTATAAATAGCCAGAAATAAAACATGTATAAAGTGAACATTAAGATGAATTTCATGACGAATAATGACTGGTTAGCGTGATAGAGTAGCGTAGTGGATTGAGTTACCGCTTGCACTATAGAGGCCCGGGTCAACTCCCACGTGCCATGATACTTGCTGGTCAAAAGCCGCATTGCAGTTGTTGATGGTCTTGCAATTTCTAGTTTCGTTGTAGTGGGAAGCAATTGACTTGGGATAATTGGGTTCATTTGATTCGTTTCGTCACGGCTGTTCAACAGTGGTGCCGGACAGGTTGCGACCACCTCTTTCAGCATTTAGGAAAGTGGCTAAAGGCTGAGAGTGTCACTCACGTCTATACATGGTAAAGTTTTCACTTTTGAGCCAAAGATTACATGTTTTCACCACAAATTTGATGAAATTAGGAATTCTTGCATAGTATATGCATACTATAGTCTGGGTAGTAAATGAGGTCGGACGTTAAGATCGGCCGACCCAGACCAATTGAAAACTCCGCAGAGGTTGCCAACTGTAAACGCAAGGTTGCCTTGATATGTGGTGGCCACCTGTGGTTTCCATGGTATTGGAGGGCTATCACTACTCGAATCTCTTAAAAAATACTCCATTAGCGAACAAACTGTATGCGGAAATGAGTTTGTTGACTGAAATATAGGCCTGAAATAATGTATTTTCGATCCCGAATAGACCAATATGAAGAAATTGGATGAAACACACAGAATATGGAAAAATCAACTCAACATTCCATACGCTGTACCTACGCCCCGCCGCTTCGTGCACAAACTATGTGAATAGATTGGAAACGTTGAATCTAATGCTTTTTCCTAACTAATGTCGTGTAATAGTATGACAACCCCTCGCTTCCCATGTATTTCGAGTGCGCGCCTTTAAGTCGTATTAGGTTATTT
>JAODUJ010019420.1:0-12599 GCA_027564615.1 Psolus chitonoides | reverse complement strand
AAAAAAACAAGATTTTCTCTTTGGTGGTCACAGATGGCAGCTGTTCAAGAATGATAGTTCCAGCTGGATTTGAGGCTACTGAAGCACCCAAAAACATGTTTTTTTTGGGCTATTTTTTGGCACAGGTCAATATATATAGTTACATTCTTTCATTTCAGCAAAATGAAAGTACTGGTAGTTGTCATGTCGCATAGCGACCGTACCTGGCCAGTAGTGATCGTAAACAGTAGTAATAATTTGCTGTCACTGTCTGTGGTTTGGCGGAACAGCTATGACAATATACTGCACATGAATGAGGAATTATGAAGTGGCCGTGGCAGGACATTATGTCGTACTACTATGGTTTCATATTGATGAGCGGCCTAAATGGAACCAATCAAATAATGTACCACTACTACTAATTTGGAGAGATTTTTGCCACGAGCCCACTGTTTCCTATACTGAAATGTACATCCCCGATAGAATTGCAAATTACAATTGCATAAAATTTGCATTTCCTTCCCAATTTCTCAATATTTTACTTGAGTGAATATTGTGCCGCGTATAACCACTTTTATACAACACCTGCCCATGTGATAGTAGACTATCACACTGTATGCTCATTGTGACGTCACAATATTATTATCATCGAAGGAGTGTTGGACAAAACAAGTAGTGAATGATTTTATTCGTGCAATTAGTAAATATATTTCATTTGTTGAAAGACTGAACTTGTTCTATCCAACCCGGCGTCGCCTCGTTGACTAGAACGTCTGATCATTCAACTCGTTACATTATTTCTTTTACTAGATATAGGACTACACCAGACTCTGTGCACAAATGCTCTGTATAATACTCCACTGGTACTGATATAGTACAACACGCCTTATACGGTATGTAGGCCAAAACTATTTGTGCGTTCCTTGCACAGCAGTCCGTTATGGCCCAGTATCTTACTACAATCCATACATACTACTGGATAGAATAATAAAAATAATGAATGGGTATGAGTGCGATAGTAAAAATATTTCACGAGTTGAAAGATTGGATGAACGAGTTCAATCTTTCAACAAATAGAGTATTTTTACTATTGCACCGATAAAACCATTCATTATTTGTTTTATACAACACCTTTTCGATGATATTATTATCGTGATGTCACCGTGTGATAGTCTACTATCACATGGGCATACCGTATGATAGTCTACTATTACATGGGCAGGTGTTGTATAAAGTTCTCACTATGTCACTCACTTTACACAATCCATGATAGCCATAATTATTTGCACACCTCACACAGCAATTAGTGCTACTGTACTACAGATATTTCACCCATTCATTGGTAACCTGCATACAGCTGGGCACATTTCAATCTGGACTTGCTCTGCTCAAATGTGCTACATTTGAGTTCTTTTGGTGATGTTCTACGAGGTTATCGTGCTCACATTGTGGAACAAGTTACTCTTGCAGGTACCCGAGTCACACAAGGGTGGAGAATTCTGAGCATCTGGGGTGAACTGCCCCAGGACACTAGTTCCAGCACAATAAGTCTAGGACATAAGGTCAACCGGCTCTGTGACGGCAAGGTGTACAACTTCTCCCTCTATTATTTGACTTGTGACTTCAATTTTTCACTTCATCCCACCCACTGTACATATTCTTTCTGTATCCTTTTTACAGTAATGTCACCGATGAAACAAAGCTGTGGGAGGAGGAGAAGTTCATTGTTTTCCGTTCCTCCTTAATGACCTTGTTTACAATCTGTCCAAATTGTTATCAAATAACTCAAGCCAACATCAACACTGTGATTGGCACTATGGTCTCCATAGATCAAACTTGTATTTCCTGCTCATGGAAAAGGACATGGACCAGCCAACCTTTCATAAAGAATACCCCTGCTGGGAATATATTGCTGTCAGGTGCAATATTGTATGCAGGTGCAAGCCCAACTAAAACTCTCCGTCTGCTTAACCACATGGGTTGTAAAACGCATCATCTGCGCACCTATTTCGTACATCAAAGTAGCTTTCTAATACCCACTATTGTCAAGGTTTGGGAAAACAAGCAGCATCTCATCGTCTCAGACCTTATGAAAGCAGACCAACCTTCGATTCTGGGGGGTGATGCCAGAGCAGACAGCCCAGGACACACTGCCAAGTTCAGTAGTTACACTCTGATGGAACTGAACACCAACAAGATCCTGAACATAGAATTGATCCAGGTTAGATCACATTATGTTTTTTCCGTATAAATGGATGACAGAGTGGTTAGCTGTGGTAGGGGTACCTTTGGGGTGTTCAGGAATCTTGGGCCTAAGGTCCCACTCCCACATGGCCCATTTCATGCAATCACACAGAATGCTTCTTCTCCTACAAATTACATAGTACAGTGTTGAAACTTTGTCACAATAGAATTATGATAGGGGTACATGTGGGGTGTTCCAAAATGTTGGGTCAAAGGCCCCACATGGGGCATTTGTGTGCAAATAGGTGAATGTATTTCCACCTGCGCAGTCCCTTGGTTTTGAGGCGCAATCCCGCGTGCCTGAAATCGATCCAAGGCGCGTTATTATTCGCGCACCTTGTAGAAGTAATACTGTAGGTTGAGTCTCGTGTATGCGACATGCCCTGTAATCAGTTTTCTCCGATTGTTACAATCATGTGCCAGATCAATAGCTTTACTGAAATCATTTATACCGAGGCCCCTCAGTTGCTTCTTTGAAAACCCCAAGTAGTGTCGTAATTGGTCTTTCTTGGGGTTTCTTCGTAGGTCTTGTGGCTTCTCGCAGAGCAATTTTTTCTGGAGATAGATTGTCTAGTCTAGCAATGATATTAAATGCTCGTCTCGATTTATTTTTTATTTTTATAGAATGGCACTTTAAGGTGGAGAACAGCCAGAATAGCACTAATGAACTCCCATGTATTTCTAGTTATAATCCCAACTGCAAAAGAAACTTGTTTTATAACTATCAGTAGGTCCACTCCTGACAAATTTCCTAGCCTAACACACTGTTGCATAGGGAAAAGTGGAGCCTATACCGATAACTTTTTTTTTTTAAAGAACAACTCTTCTGTAAGAACAATACGGCCTTTCCTGGCCCGGTATGGGTAGAAAAAAGCAACTGAATAGTAACAGTTATATATCCTCCCTTCTTGATTTTCTTGGGTTCTTGGTAAAAGTAAAACCTCTGTAATAAGAAGAGATGAAGCAAATAGACACCCGGGACATAGTGAAGCAGTTAATAGGGGCCACCCCAGGCGCCTCTTTCGCAACTCAGTACTATTTGAGAACATGGACAAATTAATCCATGTTATGTTCAACTTGCCATCTATTACTATACCATTTAGAAAGGCATGACTGAAAATGAATAATAAACGGGTAATAAGTGGAAACATTTTTTGTCTGGATTCTTCTTTACAAAAAAATGGTAATTTCTAGTGCATGAAAATTTTCCCCTTAAACCCCTCCCCCAGGACGAACGTCACTGCATAAGCCAACAAAACAGCTCGCCTTACTCAATTTAGGTGAGTCACTTTTGACTCGCCTCCACTTCTCAAATGTAAAGGCCTGCTGCAGATCACATAGTGCAATGTTGAAACTTTGTCACCATAGTAGTGTTGTAGGGGTACTTTCTGAGTGTTCAAGGAATTTGGGCCAAATGTCCCACATATGGTCCATTTCATGAAATTATCAACACCAAATGGTTCTTCTCCCACATATTGTATGGTACAATGTTGAGGGCTTGTCACAATAGTGTTTTGGTTCTGTTCACTTCTGGATGTTGAGGAATTTTAGACCAAACTTTCCAAATGGGCCCATTCCATGGAACAACACAAAATGGTTCTTCTCCCATATATTGTATGGTACAATGTTGAGACTTTGTTATACTGTGTTAGGGGCACCTTCAGGGTTGTCAATAGTTTTTGGCCCATGGTCCCAAATGGGACATATATCAAGATGACTTTATGGTTTGGGCTACTGCACCATTGGTGCTGTTTTTTTTATTTCCAGAAAAATGAAGTCAGTAGCAGCAATGCTATGGAGCTGGAGGGCTTCAAACGCAGCATGACATGGATGTTGGAGACTGCCATGGCAGCCAGCCTCGACATTGACTGTATCATCACTGACAGGCATCTACAGGTTGCGAAGTGGATACGAGAAAACTTGTCCCAGAAACAAATAAAGCACTACTTCGATGTCTGGCATATTGCTAAATGTGAGTTGCTGGAGATGATCATTTTACCTGGGTTGTGAATGAAGTCACTGGTAATTAATTAACTGTAATGGTCAACTGTGAGAGGTAACCAATACAACTACAGGTATTGTTTTTTTTTTGGTGGAGAGGATGTGGTATTTAACAAATGTTATAACATTCGATGATACATGGATTTCAGCATGATTTAAATAGATATTTAAAAATATACCGTATTGATTTTGATGGAAGCGCACTGCGCGAAGACAAACACACAACCATGCACTTTTATTAGGGTAACTGTTTCGCAAAACAGGTACATGTACTATATTATGCTATAGGTCACATGTTACTTACCAAACTGGTGTTGAATTAGTATGTATTTGTTTCACTAGCCGCGAAAATAACTATTATGAAACGGCCACAGATCAAAGAACAAACTAAGTCCTACATACTTTTGAACATGAAAAATATTACCATGGCGATGACTACGATATCTCAAAACTAAATTGCATACAGCATACCGTATGATAGTCTACTATTACATGGGCAGGTGTTGTATAAACACAGTTGATTACACAGTCGCTAAGCAACTGTGTGATCAGGATGTTCTAGTATCAAGAGCCAGTAATTACTTAGAAAATTAAATATGATGCTGTCTCGTATATGTAGGCCCAGTGCATATTGTGGTATGAGTACAAAACATAGACATGTACCACACCTTCAAAGTGATGCATCATGTGAACATATTTCTGAAGGACTGTGTCAAGCCGTTGGAGCATCCAACTAATTATGGGCTCAGTCGTAGCGTAGAATTGAAATTGTAATGGGGAGCATACATCACACAAAAAACACCAAGAATAGGTATATCATGTTATTTTTTACCTCCATTTCAGCACTCAAGAAGAAGATTGCAGCAATCGGCAAGAAGAAAAATTGTGAACTTGTGAAT
The DNA here is from genome assembly GCA_027564615.1 of Psolus chitonoides. Lineage (NCBI taxonomy): Eukaryota > Metazoa > Echinodermata > Holothuroidea > Dendrochirotida > Psolidae > Psolus > Psolus chitonoides. Next base: position 7,476 of record JAODUJ010019420.1, on the reverse strand, counting down.
GAGTGGACGAAGAGTGTCCTGAACCACTTGTACTGGTCAGCATCCTCAACACCTGATGGCAATCCTGATCTGATGTTAGAGAAGTTTGGCTCGGTCACCAACCACATCCAGAATATACACACACATGACGGACCGCTCTTCACAGAATGTGCTCACCCCCCTCTTGTTGGTGAAAGACCAAGGAAGTGGTTACAACCTGGTAAGTTTTTAGGTCACAAGTGACAGTAGTTTCAGGATGACAGAATCAGCAAGAAATCAACATGATACATGCCTGAACTTTCATAAAACGAAAAAGAAAAATAAACTTATCAAATTACCTAAATAGTGGACAAAAATAATCCTAAATTTTGTGGAACTGGAACATGTAGAATCTCAATGGGGATTTTTTTCAAACTATCCTGTTTTCACTCTGAAAAACCTTAAGCTGGAAAGCCCCTTTAGCCTCTCATAATTGATACATTCTGATTTACTGAGACTATTTTATTGTGTTCTAATTTCCGAAATGGCAGCCCCTCATTTTGTGCATTGAAACTAATATAATAATATCCGGTGCTCATATAGCCCTTTTCACTGTACATAGTAAGGTATCCAAGGGCTTTACAGATATTACCACTGATCATCGGAACCAGTCACAACTCTCCAACAATACTGCAGAGTAAATGGCAGCAGCTAGATCAGTGACCTGTTGTGCTCAGACAACCGCTCCTCAAGGTTAAGTGTCTTGCTCAGGTACACAACGGAAAGAGCTCTGGCACCTGTGAGGTACGAACTCCCTGACGGACTCGCAACCTTGAGATCATTAGATTTGTAGTTGAGAGCTCTACTGACTTAGCTATCAGCCCATTGGCAGAAACAATGTTGTAACTTTGATTGGCGTTTTCTCAAAATGTCGAATTTGATGATGTTTGATCACAGGAATGTACGAAACTCGATAACAAGGAATACTACATGCACTAAATTTGGCATGGTAATGCAGAGCAGAAGTAGCTACAACACATGAAAGCATGTGGGCCATGTGGAGAGAGAAGATGACACACACTGTCACACAAAAACCTGTGTCAAATCAGGGGAAAACTTGTGTTTTTGGAAACATCTGACACATGTTTTTGTAGGCGTGTTGTCATAGAAGTAGCGTACTTCACATGATCAAATGTTGGTTTTACAATTCTGTGCAGTAGCATGAAAAGGCTCTGTCTAAAAAAAAAAAACACAACTATTTAATTTTACGTACATTTTTTTCATTAGGCACAGAACCTTGTGAGCGATTAAGTGATATATGCAGTTCCACCAGGTTGAAGAACGATGTGAAAAAGATGTCGCCAAAGAAGCAGACCTCACGGATCGAGGCTTTCCATGCTTTACTCAACTTCTTCGCACCAAAGCTGACTGTCTTTTCGTATGAAGGCATGACTGCCAGGTATGTGTAGTATACAACATAGCAATGCAGGGACAGTAGAGGGGGAATGCAGTGCTCAGCAAAAGGAATGTATCATCTCTAGCCAATCAAGAGCCCACTGTGCCCTCATAGTTCATTGATCAGAGTCAATTATAGGAGCTGCCGGGCACATTTCATTTTCAAACGCAAGCACATCACGCAAATCACATAAGCACTACACTGGGTCCCTGTTGCCCGGAGGATTCGTTTTGAAGTGTTAGTGATTATGTACAAGGGCACCCATAGTCTTTCTCCAGCTTATCCATGTGATATGTTGCATGTGTTTTTTTTTTAACATGCCGACAGAGGAATCGTTCCTAACTTCCTATACAAGGCCCAACATTGGGTCATTGCACCCCTAAAGCCACCACAGTGATGGATACTCATGGTACGCGCCCATGCACGATACTGGCATCTCTAACAAGGCTTTTGACACCTTTGAATATCACAATCTTGGCCTATGACAGCATTGTTAGCTTCTTTAAAAAAAGAAAAAAAAGATTTTTGGTCACCCCCACCAGTTCAATCCCCCTCCCTCTTCACTGTTCTGGGGGAATCCCTGCATGTTGTAGGAAGTCCGGTTGATTTTTTTTGGAAGGGGAGGGGGATTACTCTGCTTAGTCTCTACATACTACTCCATTCTCTAATTTGTTTCCTAGGGTTTTGCTTGCCGGACTGCATTACAATGAAAATTGCAACCGAGATGCTGCCACTACCGAGACTGGAGAAATTATATACCACATCGACTTCCCTCGAGCCAAATCGGGGGACTACACTTTGAGAGCGAGACCAACTGCAGCCTCATATGGTGAGTCTACAAATTCTGTTTATTAACCCTTCTCAGCATGCCTGCATCGTCTCAGGGGATTTGACTGGACAATATCTGGAATCAATCTGAAAGCGTAACTCATTGTTAGCCACGTTCCAACAGTGTGACGCCTTTGTGCCTCCGCTGACCGGTGCTGAATGATTGGCCTTGTTACTCGCATTCAGGGGTAACATGGGAAGGACCTGCAGTTGATACCGACATCGAATGTGTGATAGGGTTAACGACATGTGTATTGTTGGCAGTAGGTGATGTATGTCTATGTATGTATTGCATTATAAACTCAGTCTGTGGATTGGAGCAGAATACATATACTAGTTTACTAGTGTCTGTGAAAGCTGTCCTATCTCATCAACAAGGAGCGCCCCCCCCCCCTCCAGTCAAATCATGGCTCTACAACTGCTAACGACCTCCAGTCTCATATAACACATTTTATTAGAATCCCTCATACATTGTACCAATTGAGATTATATGTACATGGAACAATACAAAAAGTTTGCGTTTGAAAAGGCTCAAGCAGCCAATTCACTGTGGAAGTCTTTGCAGCAAATAATTATGGTGTAGACCCATTGGTAATGGTGCTGATAGTTGTAGAACCGATCTTCCCAATTTATGAATGAAATTTGAACACCAGTATATACCATTTCCCCAAAACCCCCTCCCCGAGATGGAATGAAATGTATTTGTCAACTTTTATTTCATTTTTTCCAGATTATGTTGATGATCTCATGGAGGAGACAGTACGGTGTTTAGAACTAGGGGTAAATCTAGGTGACATCAGTGGCCTCAAAACCATACCTCCTCCTGTTATAAGTGGCTTCACAAAACCAACCTTGGAGGAAGCTCTTCAACGACAGAAGTCACGTTTTGCACTGCAGGAGTCTATCATAGAGGAGGCAACTGCCGCTGCTTCAGAGAGTGATGGAACAGGGGATCACAGTGCTGGTCCAAGCAGCAGTATTTAGGATACATTCTCAAACATGTTCACTTTTGTAAATTTTGCATCCGATATGGTTTATTAGTCAACAGAACCTTACTTTTCATGTCTATTGTGGATCTCTGCAATTTGGAATAAATAGTCAGAGATAGCATATCATGGAGCTAAGAACAATGGACAGCTCTAGGATTTTTCGTTTAGAAATGTGGCACAACTATGAGACTACAACGAACCACGAAATGGATTAGCATACCTGTTCTTGTGATCCATCCAAGCTTATGGAAAATTCTCCCATTTTGTGAGCATTATTTTTTAAAGTAGCTGCAATCATGCGTGCCCTTACAGGGTGGGGGGGGGGGCTCCCCAAGTTGGTCAGAAAACCTGCCTTAATTGGGCAAAAGTTTTGTCTCAGTCAGATGGAAAATTTGGCAGTTGAACATAATACAATAGGGTTCCTGTGTCCCACTAGAGGAATCCACAATGACGAACTAAATATCGGTTGTCTACTTATCATGTTACAGGTTATCCAATTGTTATATTTGATGACATCATAAAAAAAAATTGAACATATGTTTGTGCATGTTTTCCAGATATTCCAGTCAGGTTAACAGTGTTTAAACCCAGTTGACTTATGACAATAGCTGCTTGGGGTTTGCTGCTGGGGGTTATGGGAAATATTTGTAGGAGTTATCATTCTCCTGCCTATTTTGCTTATAGAGATCCACTTGTGATGACCTTTATTGACAATGGTTTTCAACAAAATATATTGGTCATACATTTTATGTGTAGGCTATTATATCATGGTTAACATGCTCAAAATATTTTCAACATCAAAATGACTCTTTTTCTTCACATGATAAACCTACCAGATGACAACCTGATAAGTAAGGCAGTTGACTGATAACCTAATGCCTTTGATTTTCATTTCATATCCATGTCCTTGCAATGTATCCCCAAGCAAGCACTCTACATCTATGTGTCTTGGAGATATATGAAGTAGTGTAGTACATCAAGAGTTACACAGATTGACTGCAAGTGGTTCATTATCAATGACTAGGGGCAGTGACTTCCCAAGTCATGCAAGAGGGCTATATATGATATAACTCTATATACCCTCATCAAAGCAATTGTTCTGCCCTTCGTGTGTGCCCATTGTGATATGTAGGTACCCACGCAGTTGTAGAAATAGAACCTCAACTTTTCAAATAAAACAAATTCCCAGTATGATATATATAACTCACCCCCAGTTGACCTTTGACCTTGGTATGTGACCTTTGACCTGATTAACATATGGAGGTACCCATATTGCACATGTCCCAAGTTTCATGATTTTAATGAGTAGACCTGAGATGACATTTAACCTTGAAGGTACTCATGCTCCACCTATGATCTAAGTTCGGTTGCAATCGGTCCTTGCCTAAAAAAGATATATATGGACAACACAACAAGTGTGTACTAACAGTTTGACACACACACACCGTCAGACACAGACGAAGGATGCAGCCACAAAGTCTAGAGTGCTGCTGTCTGCTAACGTATCTTATAGTATTAGGCCTTGTTCAGGAGGCTATACTGTCAAAGACACGGCATAATAGGCCCATCATATGTATAAATGGGTCCATGGCTTGGCTCCAGAGTATCTTACTGCAAACACAAACCTCCAGAAAAATATACATCCACATCGAACCAGATTTAGCTATTCCAATGATGTTTCACATGATCTGATCAGGACTGAGACTGGTAGAAGGTCCTTGGAATAGTCTCCCCGCAATATTGAAATGCTTGCCAGATGTCAGCAGCTTCAAACGTAAATTGAAAATGTATATGTTTTGCACGGATATTTGATATTTCTCTTGTGTATATTATACCTCTCTGTTGTCTCTGTTCTTGCTCTTTTTGATGTTTATTGTATTTCCTGTCAATAGATATATTTTTGTATGTTTGTATCGAGGGCCCCAGTGGAAAGCAGTGCTTCTGCACTGAGTCAGGACTACCCTCGTTAAAGATTACAAAAAATACACCAGACTTCTCAAATCATGAGGGTGCACAACATCTCATTGAGAGAGCACAAGACCAAATAACAGATCTACGGAGACTGTCCGCCCATCTCTGCCATTGTCGCTCAACGATAAGTACGTTTTGCTGGCCCTGCTGTCGTACTGAAGACCAGGTCGTGTCTGATGTATTGTGTTGGAGACTGCCGTCCGCTAATAGAGGACGTAGACCTCTCAACTACATTGATGCCATTAGCAGGGACACGCACTACAATACTGAGGACCTTTCCAGCATAATGAGGGATGTAGACTACTGGCATGGCGCTGTGAAGGAATTATCGGTTGCAGTTGCTTGATGTTGATGCTGATGATGATGGTGATGATGATGATGATGAATTCCAAGAATTTGATAGGTCATTGCCCTTAAGTTCGTGGAAAGAAGCACACTGGCTGGATAAACAGAGCCCATAGGCGACCTGATCCGCACGCCGTGGGATGTCGTCTCGGAAATTGCAAGGAACATTACAAACAGCGAGAAGAAGAGGCAGAAGGGGAATTGTTCAACAAAACGTCTGCTAGAGCCATGGGCGTCGATTCAATTTCAAAGTGAGGGGGACATGACGACATTGTCAAAAAAAAATCAAATAGTGAAGGGGACATGTCCCTCCTGTCCCCCTCAATTCGACGTCCATGGCTAGAGAGGGGAAGGCAATATGGTGATGGAGTAAGATGCATGATGCTTAGGAACAGACAGGAGGCTGGTGAACCAGCACGAGCTCGGATTAATCACAAGGACTATATTGCTGGATATTCTGGAGGGAGGAGGGCCAGAACATGTGCCGGAGCCACTTATTCTCAGACGTGGATCCAGTGAGTAAGTATTGGACATGTTCAAGTCTTCAACTTGGACCTCAAATTTCAACAATTTTAGCAAAAAAATTAACTGGTTTTACTGGTTTTACTGGTTAATAAACTCTTATGTTATCCATTTTAACGTCAAATTTCCACACCAGTGTGGGTATGACAGCGGCCTTTGCAAGAAATGTAAAGATATATGGAACAATTACCTAGTATTATGACTTGGATGCCCTTCCAAACAGTCTATACTCTAAATTTATTTCAAATAACGGACTCGGCGTCGCCTCGTCCGTTAATCAGCTAACTTCAGAGTATCGACTGTTTATTCCCCAGTAAAAGTCTCATAGTTGCAGTTTATTCCTTATTAAATATACAGCCACAAATAAGCCATAAATCACGAAAACGCGTTGTCCCGTGGGGGTCCCGCCGGGCTCTGCCCTCGACCCTGCTGGGATTCCCCCAGATCCCTTTGTTCACCCCTTGAGCGGTACTCTGCACCGCCTCTGATGAGATTGAACCCTTTCTCTCCCCCGAAATATGTCAGAAATAAGCAGCACTGGTCAGCTCAACTGATGCTATGTGAGACACATGGACCAATGAAGAAATATGTATCCCGTGGTGTGAAATTCTTTCGCATACAAGAGAAATGGGTCTTAAACTTCAGTTATAACTTTTCTAAGAGATTACGACAAGGAATTACTACGCAACTTATGGTTCGGTTGTTTTATACTTTATTATTGATGAGCAGATTTGGGGGAGGGGGAGGAGGACTAACGAAACAGGTAATTTATTGTTATATTTATGGAAAGGTTATCAACACGCTTGATCTTGTCAATGTATGTATGTAGCCAACTAAACCGATATTTATTTGACATTGCGACCTATTCGCATAGTCGATACAGTAACTACTGATGCACGTTTCACTTTTGCTAGTAATTACTGGGGTGTGTTAACCATTTTTGAACACCGCTAACCTTGACCTTGATCATAACCAGTAAGTACTGTATCCTAGTTTAACATGTGTTATGTGTTATTAACTTTACCCAGTAGTTACTGTATCCACCATGCGTATCGGGTGGACATTTAAAGTCACTGTAGACACCTAATGTAAGCTGTTAATCCATAATTTATTCTTTTCCTCACACACCAACGTCTGATTTCCCCTGATTCAAAATATAATAGTCTTTGTTGACATATTTCCCGACGATATTTATTGAAGGAGCTTAGTGAGTTTATGTGTTGCCACTTTGCCATCCCATCTAGGTCTAATCAAAACAATGCTATTGTTGTGTGAGACATATTTCCGAATAACTCAGACCCCTGTTTTTTTTTTTTTGAAAGTTGATGTTTTCCTGTTAAAACTCAATCAAGGCAACATTCACAACTTATTCATGCTTGTGATTGAGATTGTTTGATTATGTTGAAT
>JAODUJ010019309.1:0-12599 GCA_027564615.1 Psolus chitonoides | reverse complement strand
AATTCCATTATCCACAAATGTGGATCTGCACGTCAACAGCCACATCTGAGGCGATTTGTGCAGTACAACTATCCAGAAACTCATTATGGTAAGTGCTGGTCACTTTTGGTCGAAGTGACCAGAAGGTCAAAGGTCGAAGGTCAGGTCAATCTAGATGACCTCCGATGCCCTTTTAAAATTGGTAGGGTGAAAGATGTGTTGAATATCTGTAACATATCCAAAGGTGAAGGTCCTACGGCAACCGGAAGTATTTTTATTGATTTTTTTAGAAGTTAAAAGAACAAATGATATTTTCGGAAGTGCCTTGGATCACATAAACATTCCTTCTTACTTAGAACGGTCAATAGTCCGAGTGTCTGGATGAACAGCTCAATCCAGGGTATATGTTTAGTAAATTCTCCACAACATATCCAGAGGTCGAGCTCAAAGGTCAACCGGAATTATTGTTAATACTTTCTTTGAATATTAAAATATACATTAAGGCAATGCTGGAGATGAACTCTAAACTGCATTGCGTATGTGCGGCGACTTACAAAACCTGGAATATAGGTATACTTTAGTACAGTGATAAAACCATGTAAGTAGGATGTGCATGGGGAAGGGACTGGGGTCAATATTGGTATTTCAATATATCAGTGACCACTGGTCCCATTGTCCTGAAACTCATTATGGTAAGGGGTGGTCACTCTCTGGAAAAGTGACAAAGATCAAAGGGCAGGTCAAATGTAGATGACCTCTGCTGACCTTCAAACTTGACAGGGTGGTTCATCCGTAAATACTCTACAACATATCCAATGGTCAAGTTCGAAGGAGGTATTTTTAATACTTTTCTTAAATATTAAAATATGCATTAAGGCCATGTACAGTACAGTACAATACAGTGCAGTGATAATACCATGTAGGTAGGGTGTGTGAGGGTGTGTGTGGATTGCTCTCATAATTTCTTTGTATGCTCCTCACAGTTTAATTCCATTCAGCATGGAATCATGGTGCCCATTGGGCTCTTGTGTTAGTTCATTTAGTCTGCCGAATGATAAAGATTCAACCATTTTATTTTGCTAATTACTTCTGTATCAGTGATAGCTGATACAAGAGTGAAACTTACACGTCTGTTGTGTTTAATACTTTTCGACGATGAAAAAGCGATTGATATATTCTTGATTTCATGAAGGTATCAATTTATAGCCGTTCAAACTTTGATTCCAGCCTTAAATTGCTATTATATTATAGTAGAGTATTGAAACACCAATTACATTCCACATCTTCCTTTACATTGGCACAGTTAGCAGCCCCAAACCCCCTTTCAAACACTGTCCTTTAATCGTTCAGTCGTTTGTCAAAATTACCTGTTTGTATCAATCCGTACCCACTCAGATTTATATATATATATAATCCTTCCTTTTCCACTTTGCTAACCTAATTCCATTTAATACCAGACCTAATTAACCTCGAGGGCTTTATCAAATTGTCTTCAAACAAAATATAATAATGAAATCGAAGGTAACTACTATATAAAGCCTATTTGCATGTAGTCATTACCAAACCATGCTGTGCACGATGAACATCGTTCGGTAATTAGGCCTATTCATTGTTTCAAAATTGTGTAAAATCAAAGATTCTGAAGTGATAATCTTGTTGTTATTCGTGGGAAGCAAAACATGTATTTAATCACTGGTAGCCGGGGACATTTGTTCATTTCTGCTGGCTATATATCTTAACTCCATAGACTGTGTCCGGGTCGCAAGTGACCCTTCCTCTTCCCCTGGCCACGACGCGCTCGAAACTGCGAGTAGCAAAAGGATATATCTAGAAGGGAGATGCAGGAGCACTGAGGCGGGACGCTACAGGCATGTTGCGAACAATAGGGGCTGTTTTAAGTGCCTCCTCGGCCATTGTTGCGCGAATTCCCCCTGTCCAATGACAGCCGCGTGTTATAGAGTTAATGAAGAAATACTTCTTTGTCTGTAGTAACAGACCATGGAAATACGACATGCGCTTCGCAGAGATGTGCCTGCCTTTGCCTATCCATAGCAGGGATAATATAAACCAGTGGCGTGCGCAAATCCCCCCCCCCCACCTATGTTGCTCAGTCCGGGAAAGTTGGGGGGATTTGAGAAAGTTGGGGAAAAGAGGAGTCAATCGGGGAAAGAGGGAAGTTGGCCCCAACACCCCTGCAAATTTCTGAAATCCTGCTCACGCTACTGTTTTAAACAGTTCACGGCATGAGATCGACTGTATGGGATGGTTAGGGCATCCTATACTTGCATCCGGGAGTTCACGTGTTCGACTTCAAGCCGGGTCATACCATAGACTCGAACAATTGTACCTGCTGCCATCTTCGGTGCTCAGCATTGGATATAGCTAGGCCTATAAAAAAAACGTGGTCTTCGGGGGGCGATATCAGTATCTGTTAGAAGTGAAAAAAGCGAGACCCACTACAGACTATATAGTCAAAACTTTGGATGTTTTCCTGTTCAGTCACATCATGCCAGTTGTCAAAATAATATTGGCTGGATACTGCACATAGCTGTACTGATATAAGCAACATACGTTTTAGTGTCTGTGGCCGCGCATAGGTAAGATCGTTTCCGTCAGTCCGTTATCAGGCTATTAAAAAAATGGAAAAAAGTAGGCCTGACTCTGAAAATTACTGTAGTGAAATTGGATGATATACCGTAGTGTCAGAAGGCACAAAACGCGTATTGCAGAAGGATTGCGGCAATACAATAAACGATTGCGCGATATCTCAATGAAATTGTGAAAAGCGACAAGAGCTTCGAATAGCGAAATTTCCGACGAGAAAAGCGAGATCTCGCATTTTTCCCTCTAAGCCTGTCCTACGGAGTAGGGTTCTGACCAGGGTTGCCACTCGGGTTTTTCCCATTTAAATCGGGCGCCTAAATTTCACCAATGCCGTAGATTTCACCACATGCCAAGTTTTCATTGGATATCGACAGCTCAATGAAAACAAACTTGTCAACAGTGTTATACGAAACAAATAATGAACTCTGAAACGAACTCTAAAAAACACTTTTACTTATAAATGAACTACGATCGATAAGAATCACAGTAATTGGAATCAAGACAGTTAATTTGATAATGATGACAAAGCTACATTGACCAAATTGTGATGATTAGACCAGACTTTCAGTCTGATATTTCATCACATTTCGATCATGTTTACATTTTATTCACCATGTCACCACACTCGGAGCGATTTCACCACATGTGGTAAAATCTCTTGTTCTGACAATACTAATACGCGTTACAAGCGCATCCGTATGTGGCTAAAATTCCCTAAGCCAGAAATAGCTCGTGGAGGGCGCCACCCGACACACGTACACACACATATGCGTACACACACCTACACACTCACACACACATTACACATCTCTATTTCTGAATTAGGAACATCAACCATTCACCAGGTCAGTGTAGTAGCGGAGCTAGAGCCGGATTTAGCTTGTCGGGGGGACCCGGGCAAGGATGTTGTGGGGGCCCTTTCACGAAATTGTGACTGTTTCCAAAATTAGTCTTGGGGGTGGAGTATAAGGAGAGGGGGTCCCCTCGTCTTTGAGAACTTTGTATATGATTGATGGTGCTTAGATACAAAATGGTGCCATATTTTTTAACTTTATGTTAAACAATTTCTATTTTTGTATATATTTTGTATACGGGGTTTTGTATGCCCTATTATAAATCCGGCACTGAGCGGAGCTAGGGGTTTCGGCAAGGTGTGTGTAGGTGGGGGCTGGGATAGTGTTTGTGGTGCTTTGAGGTAGCTTAATGTATTTTCAATAGCTGAAAAGGGCTCCAATAGTCCATGTGAGTGTTCCATGGGCGTCCCCCACCCCCGGGCCGATGGTGACTCCGCCACTGGGTCCATGAGCTATGTACCTTACAAGACAGCCCATCCCGACAACGTCACAAATGGACATTGTATGCATAATCTTAGGTCTTTCATATAACTGGATTCTTTATTGTTCATTAAAACGTTATAGCGACAGTTACAGATTTTGTTTTTTTCGAAATAAATCTCAGTTAGATTCAAATCTTGGATTCATGACTTCCTAAAAACTCCGTGCAATCGCAAAAGTGGTTGCTGGATTCGATACTTACAGGGCTGGATTACAGATCTCCTGTAATCGGATAGAAATTATTTAATTATCTAATAGGTCGCAGTATGACTAGCAGACTTGTAGTACTCCAGTCCGTACTCCTACTTGTACTCATGAGCTTGGTACTCGTACTCGTACTCAGCAACTTGAAAAGTCATGTACTCGTACTCGTACTCATGGGCTTGGTAGTCGTACGCAGGGTTCCTGGTACTCGTACTCGAACATAAGTAGGCTACTCATGAGTTCACCAGTAAGAAAAGTCAAATATCCCGATATGTTCGCAGAAACAGATATAGCCCTATAGCCATTGTCAACAAAATCGTCAACGCTTCGCGCGTGTTTGTATTGTGCACATGGTATCTTCTATGTGGTTGACTCATATTGAGTATTCTATACACATTGCATATGTATCATTGCATAACTTCACCCCAGTTGGATAGAATAAAGAATAATTTAACTTATAATTTAATTTTATTCGATAATTTAAATACATTTGATATGAACTCCTAGTACTAGGGCCGGATTAAGCACTGGGCAAGCGAGGCAGTTGCCCAGGGACCTGCACAACCAGGGGCCTCCACATATTTCATGAAGAAAATGAAGCGTATACATGTGGCGTGAGAAGGATTTTGAGAACCGTCGTGTTGTAGGGGCGTTAAACCTCGATTAACCCGACGGACTTCACATAATATTATAGTCTTGTCCAAGACATTTGTAATTCATTCACTGAATACGAGAGCCTATCTGGCTTGACTTCAGGGCATTTTTTAACATACATACTGGGGGGCGCGAACCCCCAGTCCCCTTCACGGCCCACCCAGTCAGCTCATTTGGCCCACCCAGTAGGTCCCTTTTTAATGTAAAACAAATTATGTTAGCACAAACATAACAATCAATTTAGCCTACACCTAAATTATCCATATGAGAAGTTTTTTGCTTAGGTGTTTAAAAGTAAGGTATCAGTGCCTCTTCAGTGAATGTGAAAATAGGAATGGCTGGAATACTTCATTGGTCCAATAGTTAGCCTTGCCAACTACCAAAGATTGGCTGTGATGTCACACGAATTTCGGCATAGCCAAGACCACCTGCCATAGATTTCTACCCACCCAATGTCACGTGAAGTACTTATCAAAATATGGTTGCTTTTAATTACTTGTGTAAAATAAAATGAAGAAGAAAATATAAAGTATATGTAAAGCCCTATTTTTCCACTTTAAAGTGATTTCACCGATTGTTTCTTAAATTTACTATTTCTTGTTGGAAGTGTAAATTTCTAAAAACATGAGATCTCAAAATAAAGAATGTTTAGATGGCACTAGCAAGGCCTGGGAAGTGCCATTTCCGGCAATCTGGGAGGCATTTCTGGCAAAAAAAACGATATGCGCTACGCGCCAACCGATGGTGGCGCTCTGCTGAGATACTGTGGCGATGGTCCCTTTTGGGAAATTGCCCCCCCCCCCCACTGGACATTTCTTTAAAAAGGCCCTACTTGACCTACTAAAGTTACTCGCTACTTTGTATTCTTCATACAACTGACTGAAATTCGGACAAAATGTGAGGACGCCATTTAGAGCTAGAGATCGAGGCAATGTAAGAACTAATATATATAATATGTTTTCGGTAAAATACCTGTATTTGATTGCTCTACAATATATCTCTTCAAATCTTTAGCCTTCATTTCCCCCCTTTGAAAAGAGACAAAAAATAATGAGGTAATCTCCTGGACACACTTTAACGCAGGCCATACCTGCATGGACGGGTGTTCGCCATGTCTTCGAGTACATGGACGGAGAACACCGTTGAAAAACCGTTATTGTGCGCCAAATGGAACAGAAACTGATATGGTGCATTCTTACATGGAAAAAGAACCTGTAAAGTGTACTAAACACACTCATAAAGTTAATAGATATATTACTTTTGACTGAACCCTGAACAATTTTAATTTGGGCCTCACCGTAGAGAAAAATAATCTTAAATGTCCATTGTAGGAGGGGATTCATGAGGAATTTCTGGTTTTGAATTGAACAAAAATTGAACAAAAATTATCAAAGCAGGGGAATGTTACTCTAACGTACCATTTCCCTGATCAAACGGCTGTTATCCAGCAACGACAATTTCGTGAATATGTCGTATATTATATATTGTGCATGAGCTATGCGTGGGCAACAATATTCCATTAAATGGACTAATATGCTTTGATTGAAACACGTCGAGTCCAACCTCCGTGTTACTGTGAAAATTTCGTAATAAGAACAAAAATAGCAAAATGAGATTACAAAGTGCAATTGCTTCCCGTGGAGATGAATTGAAGCACGGGGACTTTCAGAAAATAATACGTTTAAAATATTCAAGGACATATTAACGAACAAAAATTTCCGGGGATTATACATGCTTTGAAGGAATTGTAACAAACAAGATTTGAAGGCGGAAAGTTTGATGAAAAATAGCTATTCTGGTGATGTCTATTACAGAAAAATAAGAGTTAAATGTTAGGAGGACGAAACACTGAACTTAATGTATAAAGTCACCTCACAATAGCTAACATTTTCGATTTGGAGTCGATCATTTTCAAAATTCATTAATTATCTGGAATTGTATATGCGCGATCAAATGGGTGTGGTGTGTGTTCTGAAAACTTAGTAACCGTGTAGTTAAATCTATTAAGACCAAGTAATATCATGAAAGGTTGTAGAAACTACTTTTGAAAAAAACTCGGGTTTTGGTAAAGTAACCACTCTTGAAAATATATTGGCCATTTGTGAAAAAATGTCTAACCACATTTGAAATATAAAAACTAGTTTTGAGAAGAAAAAAAAACGTCATGTCGAGAGACATTTTTTTCACAAATTGTCAATATATTTTCAAAAGTGTTTAATTTTTCAAAACAGCAAATATTTATTTTGAAAGTGGTTACTTTTTCAAAACTTTTTTTCTTCAAAAGTGGTTTCTACAAATGTGTTAATATTTGAAACATTAAGTTTTGTGGGTCTAACAGAAGCACTTTTTATTCCTTGCCAAAGGCAAGAGTAAACTATGCATTCACGTTCGTTTGCTGGTGTGTGTATGGGTGCGTGTGCGTGTGTCTGTCTGTCTGTCTCTGTGTGACCTCTTGCAACCAGGATGAGTGAATGATGCAATGCCGGATTCTTCTTATACGTGGGTGGTGGATTACTCATAGTGAGTAGATGGTCCCCATTGTTTTTTTTAGTTCAAAGATCATCTACGGTCAACATATGTCAAATAATAAACACTTTGTAACCACTGTAACATGATAGCGGAAATTTCAATTGAGCTCACACGTGGTGTGTATGTTTGTCATAGTTAATACATGCTACATAGTGTTTTTGGTTGAGGTCAATGGTCATCTGAAGTCAAATACTGAACATTTTGTAACCGCCGTAACTCGACAGGGCAAACTCTAATTGAGCTCACACTTGGTATGTGTTTTTATCATAGTTAGTACATAGTTTCATTGTTTTGAGTTGAGGTCAAAGGTCATGTAAGGTCAACAGAAGTAAACAACTGAAAACCTTGTGTGACCGTAACTTGATAAGGCAAACTTCAATTGAGCTCATACTTGGTAACGGCCCGGGTATGTTTGTGCATCATAGTGCATGGTGCCTATTATTGTTTTGGTGAAGGTCAAAAGGCATCTGAGGTCAGCAGAGGTCAAACTCAAAAACCTTGTAAACACTATTCATAATAAGGCAAACGTCAGCTGAGCTACTACCTGGTGTTGGTGTGTGCGTGTATGTGTGAGAGTGTGTGTTTGTCATGATTCGTAATTGCAGTCAGTGGTCATCCGAGGTCAACAAAGGTCAAACACTGAAACAATTTTGAACCCCACAACTCAATAAGGCAAATTTCAGTTGAGCTCATACTTGGTATGGGTATTGATCATAGATAGAACATGATCCCCCTTGTAGGTAGGGGTGGTCAGAGGTCACCTGGTGTCAACAGAGTTAAAAAAACTGAAAACCTTGTAACCACCGTAACTTGATAGGACAAATTTCAATTTGAGCTCCTACTTAGTATGTGTGTTCATCATAGTTAGTATATGATCCTATCGATTTTGGTGCAGGTCATCTGCGGTCAACAGAGATCTAACTCTGAAAACTATGTAAAGCAACACATGTCTAGGCAAACTTTCAGTCAACTCACACTTTGTTTACAATGACTTAGTGATATCTTTTGTTTTCGGGTGGAGGTCGAAGGTCATCTGACATCAACAGAGGACAGAGCTCAGCTGTAAAGCTTGTAAGCATCATAACTTGACAGAGCAGATTTTAATTGATCACATACTTGGTTTATGTGGTGCTATATAAGTCATTTATACCTGTTGTTATTAGAGAGTGCTGTAGTCATCTGAGGTCAACAGAGGTCTCACTATAAATTTCGATTATGTTTACGGTATCATGTTTTAATTCTAAAGGTGAGGAATCACAAATTCATTACCTTTCTTGTTAAACTTTGTGAGCACATAAAACCCTGCTTTGAATCTTGGCTGGAAACATCTAATCGTGATAATTTTGATATTGCTGAATATTAACCATATACCAGTGTTTCATATGGATGAATGGAATTTCCACTTACATTAGATTTTTTATTACTTGCCGAAGGACAAATTAATCTATGCGGTCACGACTGCGTGTGCATGTGTGTCTGTGTGGCATAAAGCTTGTGACCACTTTATATCAGCAGTATTATGTTGGATTGATTACCCATGGTGAGTGGATGATCCCTTTTGATTTTGGTGTAATCTCATAAATATTCATGAGTGGACAGTGCTTCGAAGCAATTTCTTCAAAGGTCAATATCTCAGCAACCGTGTATCCGATTCTGTTCAACCTTGTATTGGGGGCATTGGGGCAGGTGAGGTATATGTGTAGGTTATAACATTGTTGTATCTCATTAATGTTCATGAGGTGCTGGGCAAAATAACCCAATGCATTCGTCCAGCAGGTACAAAGTTAAAGTTAAATTTAATTTTGCAAAAAAATACTCGTAACCACATTGTGTAGGCAGTGGCATGGTGGACTGATGTCATACTTGGCACATAGATTGCCCATGGTGAGTAGATGATCCCTATGGATTTTAGTGTCAATCTCATTATTACTAATGAGTGGACGGGGCTTCAATCAATTCCTTAAAATGACAATTGATATATTGGCAACCGTGTGTCCGATTTTGTTCAAACCTGTATTGGTGGCACTTGTTGGTGTGGGATATATATATTTGTTATCATGGAAGGCAACAGGTGTCAAAAACTGGAACCTGCACTGGTACCAAGTTAGCAACGTGGTGTTGTCTGCTTGGTTAGCTAGATGTGATAACATGGAACAAGTAATAAATGGTGAGTAGATGATCTACCCATGGTGTGTAGATGATATATATTGATATTGGTGCAATCTCATTAATATGGGCGGTGCATAAAAGGCGAAACGAGTAATCACAAAGCCTTTTGGTTTCCTTGCTAATTATAGCACACGAGCTTACCACCGAAACAATAGGGGCCTAGTACATGAATGACTACATTTGCAATGGAGGTGTGGTTGGGGAAACGATCAGGCTTGGTGAATGAGCTTCTTTACCAGAATTAGTCAACTTTATAATACATTTTATTGAAACCAATCCAGGCGGATGAATAATCATGCGACATAAAAATATACCCCCCCCCCGGAAAAAAAACCGTGACGGGTAGCGTATCCATCTTATTTGCTCATTTTATTGTTTCGGTCATAATAATATATTTGTATATAAAAAATAAAATAATAGCTTTAAAATGTGGAAACCAGTTTTAAAATAATTTCTCTCCTCTCTAAAAGCCTGCGATTTTCCAAATGAACAAAGTGTAGTACTGATGTGATTTCTATGAGAATCTCACGTCGTACTAATAGCCCAACCCTGAATTTCTCGTGTCGCATTTGTCGTCTGTACTGACCGTTATCACTAAGTACATCTTCAACACACTATACTGACAGCGGGAAAACACGTTATAATTCCACTAACTAGATGGAGAGATGAGGCCTTCTTTACCTCGATAGAAAAGCAGGAGGGAGTCTCATGTTCATTAGATGACAGAGAAAGCTTTATTTGCCTGGGGGATTTGTTTTATTTCCTCTCCAAGAAGTACAAAAGAACCTCTGCTTCAATTGCTGGCGTTCTCGGGGTAGATAAACCGACATCGCCAAGTTTGAAGAACGAACCACTTACTCGTTATTGAATATATCAACTAACCACTACAGAAAAAAACCTCTACAAATGCATTGTTTTGTTATAGTCAGATCTCAAGTAGACTGATGTGGAGAGACGACTGAATATATCTGACAATCATTCCTTCACTTCTTAGATTTTGTCCTCGATGGTAGTGTGCCCAAGGGTAACTGATTATATTCACGATTTTAACATCATGAATCTAGCTGTCTGTAGACTGCCAATATTGATCCTTCCATGTGACTTTATACAACCATAAGCTCCAAGGAATGAACTAAATATTGTTTATTTATTTTACTAAGTGGTTAGTTGAACTGATTCACAAGCACAATCACTCATGTGGTTTGTTGAACTGTTAGCCAAACGCCACCAGCACTTTGTGTTTGATCGAACTGATAGAGATATACAACCACAATCATTTTCGTGTTTAGTTTAAGTGATAAACAGACAGCTATACAATCACTGTTGTGTTCAGTTACAATATTGGACAGAAACCCACACTCGATTTTGTGTTTAGCTGATCTGGTAGACAAACAGTCATAATCACTTTTGTCTTTAGTTGAACTGATAGACAGATCGCTACAATCCTTCTCGTGTTTATTGACCACATTTGAGTTTAGGTAAATTGATGAGCATACATTCACAATCACCTTTGATTAGATGAATTGATAGACAAAGAGCCACAATCACTTTTATGTTGATTTGAACTGATAGACAGACAGCCACAATCACATTCGTGTTTAGTTGAACTGATAGACAGCCACATTTGTAATGTTTCACGGTCATATGGTTATAACCAATTACATGTCAGACGATACAATTGTATTGGAACGCCATAAAGTATCGCTATATACGGTACATCTATATATAAGGCCCTGATCAAATAGAAGCAAAACGTTGTTGTGTGTCAGTCTGAATTTCGTGACTAGACCATCGTAATAATTTTACCCGAAAAAGTACGGTAGTGCCTGCATTGTAAGTAAATATCAGATTTTTTTTAAGGAAAGCCTAAATATCCGACTCGTTTCTCTGTGATGTACACATATTCAATTTATGGCCAAAGTCCAATACCAATAATCAAGACATGGAATCAAGATATAAATTAAGACATGAAAGGTATAATTTATTGTACACAAGTTGGATCAACTCGATACTGGTATTTTAATTACCGAGACCGATGAGAACGTGTTACATATCAATCTTCAAAACTATCGGCAAAGACACTAGGGCGTAATGAATGTGCACATTATTTTGCAGAGATACTCGTCATATAACCAGCTGCAGGTAAATGAGCTGACCACGAATATCAATTGTACAGAGCACATTTTGAGAGAGCTGCGACTTCTTGTCGCCAACTACTTGTTCTTGCTGTCACATTTTGATCTATTTTCCACAAATTTAGGAGGCTGAATAAACGCTTAGTAGCTTAGCTTCTCTCCGAAGTGTAAACTAAGCTTTAATTACCCTCCGCACCCACCGCCCACTCTGTATGCGTAAACAAGGATGAATTGTGATGTATGTTTATGCCTTAGTTTGGAATTAAAGCATCACGCATACGCTCATTGGAAAGAACACGCATCATGTACACGTATGTGAGACACGTGAGGTGAGACATTAACAAATAAAGCTTAGGCTGTATAGCAGTATAGGTACCGTATTTGTGAAATCAGCCATTCGTTTTCCATTATGCAAATTTAAATTGTGGTTCATCCAGTTTGGATGAACAAACGGTTGTAGATGCACGGCAATTCGCACATTGGAATAATGTAGGCAACAAAATGCTTAATGATCAATGATGGGGGGAGGGGAGGGGAGGGTGGTAATATTTATTCTACTGCGCAGGCTTCAAACATGTAAGTTCCGCGAATCGTCAGGTACAACAGCCCTAAGTCGTAGTGTGATTTTGGGCTTACCTGCGTTGTCGGAACTTTCAAGAAAAGAGCAACAGACAACACGACTAATTGTATAACAACATAGCCTATAGCAAACGTTTAAGAACTCGTAATGAAGCGTTCGTGCAATCTATGTAGACGACTAGTCATATAATCACTCTACCTGAACAACTTCAACTTCATTGCCATTGCAATTATTTTAGTCTAACGGACAGTCAGGGGTTTTCAACCTTTTTTCATTGGCGTACCCATGCAGTTTACATGACCCATGATGCGTACCCCCGGCAAAAATCTTGTCTTGCAAATATAACACGGCATTGTCACTATCGCGGCCGCCGAGAGCCAATCCGGGGAGCGGGGGGGGGGGGGGGGGGGG
>JAODUJ010019198.1:0-12600 GCA_027564615.1 Psolus chitonoides | reverse complement strand
TATATACAGTAACATCCAACACCCGCCCCTTCCGCCCCAGAACAATCTATGAATAATACCAGCCCCACAGTATCCAGTCTTCAGTCTCTCCGTTTAGATTTTCGGTGCACAAGAACGGTAACAGACGACGTGGGTTGTCAAGTGGCGGCCCGTGGGTCATTTGCCACCCGCGGCGTGTATTACAATGGCCCGCGGAAGATTCGAGAATCCCAAACTAAAATATATGTTAACAATTCCGTAGGTCAGATTATGAATGAAAACAATTCATTTGAAATGCTTGTAACATTTTTTGTGTTTTCAAAGCGAAATTGCACATCTAGGGGGTTACTTTGGGAAGTGTCATTTCCGGCGATCTAAGGTATTTTAGCTAAACTTTTCTTCGTACTCTCCGCGCCAACTGATGGTGGCGCTCCGCTTAGCCTTAGACAGTATCATCACAAAATTTGGCTACTACAATTATAAAACCAAGAGCCCTCGGACCTCGGCCCAAAACACTTTAAAAACTTAGTCTATAACAATAACTACCGCAAGGCGTTGAAATGCAGACGCTGTGCCCCACGCAACATCAGGATCCTCGAAAAAAGTTCGTTATTATTTACGGGATTTCGGGTTTGTCCCCCCCCCCCACACTTTTTGAATTCCGGGGCTACCACTGTGTCCTTAGAAATGTATCAGAATGGTCTGGTTCTAAATTTTACACCCAGCATAAATTCTTCAGTCGAAAGTACCAATGAACATTATTATGGGTACAGGTTTACCGCACCGATCCTATGTGAGAAGATGTTGGGGGAAGGGGGGGGGGTAATCGTATATCTTC
Source organism: Psolus chitonoides (assembly GCA_027564615.1). Lineage (NCBI taxonomy): Eukaryota > Metazoa > Echinodermata > Holothuroidea > Dendrochirotida > Psolidae > Psolus > Psolus chitonoides. The sequence continues at coordinate 11,783 of JAODUJ010019198.1, read as the reverse complement.
ACTATGACCAAGCGATAGGATGAATTGAGGCCAAATACCAGACCGGAGTATACTAAACCAGAAACAGACAAACAGTACGGTAGCGGGAATGACGAGAATATGTGGGGGAGAAGGGGACAAATTCGCTTATGTGTTAAATTGTACTGACAAAACCAGCGAATCACCTCCTCTCGGGACAATGTGGTGGTAGTCTCCATCGTACTGCCTGGACACGTTATTTCAAGCAGATACAGATAGCCTCAAGTTAGCCCCATTAACGGCTTGTCTCAATAATCGGGAATTCACTGCGATCTTCCAACGGTTAACGGATAGGCTATCTTCCCAACATAATCACAGAATAGTTGATTACCTTCACGCGGGAAACAGTTTCTATGTGCTAATAAAAGGATAGTCCATACCAAACTCAAATAAGATATGTTGTAGAGCAAGTAATACTCTATCATTAGCTGAAAGACCCATGCGATATCTGCCACCGTTGTGTGAGTAGAAGAGAACCAGTTCAAGAGGCGTCAGCCTCTTCTTCTATACTGGACAAGGCGGGATAAAACAACCAACAACATAGAACCAGCAAACTCAACTTGAACAAATGGATAATATGGCTAAGAAAATGTAGTAATTGGGTCTACTTGTTATGTTTTGTAGCCAAATAGAAAGAGGGACCAGGATAACCAGATAACAGGAATGACTATCGGGAAGCATAAACGGGAAAGGAAAAAAAACGATGGTCCAACACGAAAGTTTGGTTGGATGCAAGACGAGCGGGTAGGAGCACATTCCTAAGATTGTGTGGGGCTACCCCACCTGTCACCGTTTTCGAGATATCTCAATTTTAATAATAATATCCGGCATTTGATATAGCGCCTTTCACCAAGGTCTCAAAGCGCTTTATAGATATTACCCTGGTCATTGGAAACTTGTCGAACCCGCACAACTGCGCACATTCCAAGCTGTTTGCTCCTGACGCATTATAGAGTGTGTCACTTTACTCATCCCACAGGAGCAGCCACAATACAGCGATAACTATAAATAGTTGTCCAATCAGCTGACGAACACTGTTTAGTTTAGCATCAGTATTATGATGTAACGGTTTAATTTCGTTTACAATAACCAATGTATTTCTTGAAGACTAACTTTTCCTGGATTTTTTTCAGTTTTGACATTTTTAGCAGAGCAGTCACTTTGCTGAAAAATATATCTTGTTTAAACATTAACAACTTTGGCATACCCTTTGAACCTGACACGATCAAATGAACAGTCAGATTATAGAGACTTTACAAAGAGCTTGTTCAGCCCAACTATGGCATCAAAATGTGGCCAGATGCTCAATGGAGATTCTAGAAACTTCAATAACTCAACTCGATAACCAGACATGCTTTTGCGATATAGGACTTTCACCATTTAGTTTGGTTTTTCATCTTCTTATTTGACAGCAGTTTTCATTTTGAACTGGACTATTCTTTCAAAGATACAAACAGGGGTTGTTTCAGCTACACATGCAAATCACATGCATATCACCCGAAATTTCCAATAATTACTATTTTGTCTTCGTCGGAGGTTTAATCCAAGTATAATTGATTCGATTTTGATGAAATATTGAAATGAGATTCAAGGGTGTCTCTCAATATTTTCAAAAACTAATGCTGTAATATGAAAACGATAACTTCAGGTTCAGTCTATTAGAGTAATCGTACAAAAGGTACTACGTATGTGTTATAGGCCTAACGTAAACGAGAATACGCGATTGTTGAAGCCAGCAACGTTTTTGACTATCGCGAGAGACATTAACGTGAAAACTATTTTTGTGCCGACCAAATTGAAATCGCTTCCTACACAGTATTTTGAGAGTAAACGAAGATCATTAGATGTTATTATAATGAAAATACTTTTGGAATATCCAAAAATCACCACAACACTCGACCGTTTTCTACGAACAAACCTACCGAACACTGTATGTGACTTTCAACTATCAATCGATCAATTGATCAAATTGATTTGGCACCAAACATAAAATTTGATTATAGTGCGCATCGCTAATGGGCGTGATGCCAAAAGAAGTTCAGTTAGTTTTTAGCAAGTCCATCTTGAAGCAGGGATCGAGGTTTGAGCCGGAAAAAGATAATATCATGATGGCGAACAATTTTTAATGAGATAAAATCACTTATTGGGAAAAATAATCAACACACTTTTCACGCCTACCTAAACTACATAATTTAGGAGTATAGAATCCTTGTGGGCCCTGATGTGTTACACGGGTGCAGGTACACAGGGACCCCCCGCTAAGTCCAACGTCTAACGTGCCCTAGAAAGGATCCCGACTTGCGGTTTTTGCCAGCTGTCATCAGAACTGTCCATGCAGTCAGCAGATTTTTCCCACCAGCCACTGGAATTTTCTCCAGAGTCAGTCCGAAGACAAAAGTAAGTTTATAATAAAACTTACGGTGCGGGGTGGTTCCCAGAGTGGCACTATCCCAGCCCAACCATCCTCTAGCAGCCCTGCACCACCCTTGGGGTGAAATAATGATTCAACTTCTTTGTTTGTTTGGAACACCAATGTTCACACATTGAACACGTAGAGCAGTTAACCTAAACACGAAACGTGTTTAGGTTATAGGAGAGGCCGGGTGCAATTGTGACAACAACACAAACATTTTACTATCATAAACATGGCCTGGGTTGGAAAGATACATGTGTGCCACACACCTTCGGAATATAATTTCCATGTCTGATATTATAGTTGAGGAAAACCAGTAGATTGGAAACCTAAACAAACTTGTTACATTTGACCCCAATGCCAGGGTCAATACAAAGGTCAAATGTAATAGCGGTTCCCTATATAAATGTATAATAATAAATTTGAACCTGAATTAACCAATGGTATTGTTATAAACTTCAATTTGGCGAAATTGTTCAAATATAATACTGGTAACCAGAACAATAGTAACTACAATGAATTGGTGAAGCTTAGCGTCATCGATAATATTACCAACTTGACTGAAAAATGTTGTCGTCAAACTTGTTGAGATAACCATAAACTGTCATATGTGCACCTTCCCAACAGAGCCCTTGCTTGCGAAGCGAGCATTTTTTTTGTAGGGTGTATCATTGGAAAATAAGTTATTATGGGCCTTCAAATGAAACTAATGTCGAGTAAATACATCTCACCCCACCTCTACAAAAAACTATGCCTTAAACACGTTTTAATACGATTTTATGCAGAAGTCAATTTCCAAAATGGCATCATTAACCAGAAAAGGGCACCATCAAAAAGTATCTTTCAAATCCATAGGAACCATTTTTGCTGGTCCCGAAGGGAACAAGCCTATCTCCTTGTATGTCACTCCGGTCAATTTAGGTCACGTGACGGCCGTTTTAATTTGGCCCTTTTAGGTCACGTGACGGTCAGTGATGTCATTTCTTATTGGTTGTAATTAATGTAATGCTAATGCCCAGTGTATATAATGAGTGGAGGTAAATCTGAATATGAGGAATTAATTTAGAGGGACCACCCTGGCAATAATATCAATATGTCATCAAATCATCAAATCTATTCATCACTTAATCTATGCAGGCCTGGCCTCAATAGAGAGATTGCATTTGAATAGGCAAGACCAACAATAGAAGTTACTGATGGGACGCAAGACCGGACCTAATTGGAACGCGATCTAAAGGATTTGAATGAACGCCATAGCGAACATGATGCGGGTTAAGCGGTTGCGGTGGGGATGGGGGATGGTAGGGGATGTAACTTTATCTATGATGGCACTATACCCCTACAATAAATACCGGGAAAACGAGGAATGATATTGGGCATAATAGGAGCCACAGATCAGAGGCCTAGGGTATTGCCTTTGGAAATTATGATTTTTCAAACGAGAGCCCCAAAATGGTCTCAAAATGCCGACAAATCGAGGTTTTTTCGACTTATTTTTAATAGCTTCCAAACCCCGAAAGGTATAGAGCTATAACGCTGGAAATCAAAAGCAGGGTACTTTGGACGATATTTGATCAAGTTACAGAGCGATTATCCGTTAAAATGAAGGCTTTGATTTTTTGAAAAATGTGGTCACTGAAGCGTGAAATTTAGGGTCAATTCAAGGTGACTACATTTTCGAAAAATATTTCGAAAATATTGTTCACCATAGACCCCCATCAAATTATTTTTAAATATTCGTCCTGTGTCTTATCTTCAAAATAAGACCATTTAGAGCTCAGGGGGATGTTGGGTGATGGTTTAAAAATGTTTGGAAAAAAATTGTACCCATGTCGCCAAATTTGCGACCTTGGCAGGAAATGGGGAACATTTATTGACATGTATCCAAACGATATAAACGTGTCATTTTAATGTCTGCATTAAATCGATTCAATGTGAGTAGTATTTTTGAATTCATGTTAACATATGTTTTGATTTGTGCTAACATCAAACGATTTACGCAGAGTGAACCATCCAGATAATTCCTCAGATATATTACAACTCAAACACCGCCAATAAGCAAGTACGACAACCATGGACCGTAGATCCGTTTTCAAAAGTGTGGGGGTCAGGATCTCACTGGTCAAACATTTACTGTGTGAAAATGGTAAAGTCAATGGGAGCTTCTTCAAAAAGTGTGGGGTCACAACCCCCACACCCCCATGGTTAATACGCCCATGTTGACAACTAATCGAAAGCTTCATAAGAGAACAAGAAGCCCCATGTCGCCCGTGTGGATAAATCTTCAGTGGTTTGGTCCCTGATATGATTGGATGCAAAATACCCCGGGTTGGTAGGTATCATTTTGTTTATCATGTAGACTTTGTTAAATAATATATCCCTAGCGATGGAAAATGAGCAATAGCATTGTACACTGTACAGCTTTTAGTATGAAAACACACCATATGGCTCAGTATCACATTATAGCAAAGAATACCGATTTCGTGCAGCAGTTACATATTCAATTTTGTACCAAATTTCCATCAGTGGATCGCTCGAAAAGAACAATAATATATAACATTATTCGATGCCATTTATGTAACCCATACCCCCTATTGTGTTTTATAGAAATTTGGAACGCCACTACTAGTTCAAACAGGATATTAACATCTTACTCCATAGAGCATCAACATATTCCAAAGGAGCAGCTGATACCAGTGTTATAAATAAACATTCATTAACTTTTTGCAACCATCATTTGATATTGTCTAATAATATGAGGTCTTTCCTATAATAGTAGCACCCGCGATGTTTTTTCTTTCTGTTTATGTGACTGGGGTGGGTTGAACCAAATTGACGTATTTTAATATCATTCCTTATACACAACCTAGGAGGTAGGTACATTAAAGGAAGATGTTGCATTTACTAAAAGTAAAAACAAAGATTTTTCAAATGTAAAATTACTTAGGTAAATTATCATCCATATAGATAAAAGCTGAAAATAGTATAGTCAGTCAAAAAATTATTTGACGAATTCCTTATATGAACGCCGACCAGCTAATATGATAATTTCATATGCTGTAATATCCATTGTCTTCAATCGATTCAAACCCTGCACTTTTGCATAAAACAACATCCCATAATCAGTCACTACCGGTGGATTATTTAACATATTCGTTATATGAATCATAATAACGTAGGACTGAAAGATAGCAGAGCGTGCAAAAGTTCTCTATCAGGTAATCCTCCTTAAGGCTTCGATAGATTGTTGAGAACAATCCAAACATCACCTTTTCAGTAATGTTAGAAGAGACGATATGCGATTGGAAAACATGTACGTGTGTGAAAGCAAAAATGGCTTGACTTCATTTTTTGTGTATATTAAACTAATTTTTCATCCCAGCATGACACTGTTGTTTAATCTGTATGGTTAGTTCAACAACCATGTCTCAAGGCCCGCGTAGCGGGCGTTTCGTAAGAGTTGGGGATGAGGGGACTCGCACTTTTTTCTGCTAAGAATAATTATTCACGAAACTAGATTTTGTTCCTAATACGTAAGTGACATAACTGTAATGTTCATTAGCTCATACCAGTATACTGGTGTGAGCTAGTGTCATAGTGCTGCGTCTATCTATCCATCACTCTATCTATAATTCTATCACTCTATCACTCTACCTGTAAACAATTGACTGCAAAGTTACCCCATGCATACATGCTTCCACCGATTTTGATGAATCTTGGGCACAATGATGGATGGGTAATGGGTCATCAGTGGTGGTCAGAGATTTTTGGTCAGTGTTCATCTAGTGGTCAGTTGAGATCATTTTAAGAAAACACGCAAAATGCTTCTTCTGCTACAAATTCGATGGTACGGTGTTGAGTCTTTGTCATAACTATACTTGGGTGCTTTATTCGGGGTGTTCAGGAATTTGAGCTTAACGGTCATATAGTGGTCATTTAGTGCCAATTTAGGAAAATGGCTAAAATGCTTCTTCTCGTACAGATTTAAAGGTACATTTTTTAGTGTTTTGTGGTTATTATACTCCGGTAGTGCCTTCTTCTGGTGTTCAGGAAGTTTAGGTCAACAGTCATCTAGTGGTCATTTGGGGTCATGTTATGAAAACGGCCAAAATGCTTCTTCCCCTACAGTGTTTATGGTAGAATATTGAGGGTTTGCCATAATTAGACTTGGATAGTGCGTCATTCGGGGTGTTCGGAGATTTGAGGTCAACGGTCATCTAGTGGTCATTGGGAGTCAAAGTTGTGCAAAGCATACATCCTGTGACATATTTCGATGAAAGTTAGACACAGTGATCGATGAGTGATGGGTCATCATTGGTTGTCAGAGATTTGCGATCAACGGTCATCTAGTAGTCATTTGGGGTCATTTTATGGAAACACTCAAAATGCTTCTTCTCCTACAGATTATATGGTACAGTGTTGGGAGTTTGTCATAACAGTGTTTTCTTGGGGTGTTCATGGATTTGGTGTCAAAAACCATTGTGGGTCATTTTAAGAAAACACTAAAATTGCTAATTCCCCTACATATGCTATGCTACAGTGTTTAGGGTTTGTCATAATGATAATTTGGTAGTGCTTCATTTGGTGTGCTTATGGATTTTGGGTCAAATGTCATCTGTGGGTCATTGAGGTTTCATATGAAAACACTGGTGCAAAATAATTTGGTATGAGCTTCTGAACCGCTTTTAAAACGTGACCGGGACTCAACGCTCCGGGACACATATACATGATATAGTAACTTTTCCAGCCTTCAGTTACCACTTTTAGACCCGCTCTGCGGGCCCTATAAACGCATATTGTCGATCAGTCTAGAAAATCGGTCTAGACCGTACTTACCTGGGATAAATATCCCCCAGGGGCTAAATTTCCTGGTTGTAAGGGGTACATTTTTGCAACAAATTCGGCACTTTAACCGTGTTAACTCTTAAGCTATTTCAGGGGAGGGGTGAATCTAGATGCGTAAACTGGTCGAAATGGTAAATTACAAGAAGAAGGTTCAGAACCGCTGGTTAGACGTATTGTTTACTGCAGATGTTCAACAATGTTCAACAATTCGTTTAACTTCGTTTATTTCTTAGTCTTATCGGCGTTCGAAAAATATTCAGGAATGAGTCCTACCAGGATTTTTACTCAGCAAGAGGGAAGGATTTGTACAGAAAATAGGAGCATATTGGTCAATAGGAAACTAAATATCAGTGGAATGGGTATTACAAGAGGTATCCATAAACGTTGAAAAAATGGCGGCATGAGCTAATTATGTATGCATATATGCAAGGTAGGTGTCAACAAACTTATGCAGCATGGGGAGTATTTTGGAAGTGGTTTTACGAATAAAAGTGTTCGATATGTTTAAAGGGACTCTCTTTCTTACAATTGAGTCGAACAATGAGCATGCAAATCCATTAATTATTTAAAAAAAATGCGTTTGTCGGTTATTTTGGCGTTGAATTTTCATGAATATTCATGAATGTCATATTTTTATGATTGGTGGGCAAATTTTGGTTTTATATGGGCCAAGATAATTAGCACTGTTATACAGTGTTAGTGCATGTGCATATACAGGATCACGTATACCAATTAGGTAGACTTGAACAAATACTGTGGCGCTATTCCATTTATAAATATGAATGAAATGGCTGTCCAGTTTAGAATTTTCTCTAGTTTCCTGTGATAACCAAATTATGAAATAAAAATGTTAGGGGGTGATCTATGAATTTTTAAAGGTGTCAATCGTGGCCAGTTTGAGGTAAAATTGTGATCAGGTTTTGTAATGGATAGAAAAGTTGAGAGTGTATATGTTACTGGGCTTCTAAACATATTTATTAATATGGGTGAGTTAGTAACCCATAAACCCCTCTTTTCCTTATTATTATTTTTTTAAAGGCATTGGAATTTTTGAAAGGTCAAGGTCACTAAAGGTAAAATTTTGGTCAATTTGAGGTCAAGTCGATAATTTTGGGAATTTTTCGAAAAAAATCTCCATAGTGACCCCACAAACATTGTTATTTCGTAAAGTCCTGTGTTTTTTCTTTCAAATAAACCAAGTTTTCAGGTCAGGGGTATGTTGGGTTATCATTTTATGATGTTGGTAAAATTCGGTGTCCCGATGTTGTAAAAAAATGTCTCGAAGTTGTAGGAATTGGGTTCACGAGATTTTGGCTGTTTAACATAATAATAATGATAATAATAGTAATAGTAATAGTAATAGTAATAGTAATAGTAATAATAATAATAATAATAATAATAATAATAATAATTACAAATAAATTGATACAGCGCCTAAAGCAAAATCCTCTAGGCGCTTTACAGACAAAAGCTAGAGAAAACAGATGACAACACAAAACACACAACAACGGGAGAGGGAGATTGAACCCTCACACAAGAACAAGGAAAACCGAAAACACAAAGATAAAGCAAAGATGAGAATAAAGTCAACTTTGCAGAAATGTTCAGTGAAAAAATATGTTTCGAGACGGCCTGTGACGGGGCCTGACGATCATAGTTTGTAAAACTTCCTTCAAACTGTCAAACAAGTTGCAGCAGAGGTGAATGAACGACTACCATATAACTCAGTTGCGGAGCGTGCCGTTGTCTTTAGGGCGACGGTCGCATGCCAACAACCTTAGAGCTCTGGGAGGAACATACAGCTGAACGAGCTCTGAGATGAAATCAGGAGCCATGCAGTTAATAGCCTTGTAAGTGAGTGAACGAATTTTGAATTATGCTATCTGCTTTGCTGGAAGCTAGTAGAGCTGGTACAGTACAGGTATAATATGCACATGCCGCGGAACTCGAAGAATAAGTCGAGCTGCAATTGTTTGCACACAGGAAGACCAAACAAAACAACAGTTAATTACAGGCACCCACCCGAAATGCAACAAAAGCATGGATCAGCAAGGTGGTGGTTTTCTGGTCCAATACATTGGAATTGAGGAAATTTAAACATGAGCTATGTTGCTTGAAAACGCATTGGTCCAGAACCTCTCAAAATAAAAACAACGGGTAGTCTATACAAGAAATGGAGCAATGGTCTTAGTCTACGTTCATGTTAATAGTGAAAAACGTACATTCCTAATCTAACAACTAATCAGAAGATATAAACACCTATTCGTACCGATTGGCTGACACCTTTGAAGCTCGCCTCGCGTCCGCACCTCCAGTACTTTCACACAGTATAGAGGCGAATGAACGATCACTATAGAACTTGGTTGAGGAGCGCGCCGTAGTCTTAAGATGACGCTCGGATGCTGACCTTAGAGCTTTAAGAGGAACATACAGCTGAACAAGCTCTGAAAAGAAATCACGAGCCATGCAGTTAATAGCCTTGTAAGTGAGTAGAAGGATTTTGAACGCTATATTTTGCTTGATTTGGAGCCAGTGGAGCTGGTAGAACACAGGTGTAATATGCACATGCCGCGAAACTCAAATAAGTCGAACTGCAATGTTTTGAACTCGCTGAATCTTGGCTAGTTCACTATCAGGAAGTAAATGAATCACAGGCATCCAACCGAGATGTAACAAAAGCATGGATTAGCATGGTTGTGGTTTTCGGATTCAAGTGTTGTCGGATGTTCCTTATCAATCTTATTGCACACAGAGCAGCTTTACATATGTTGTTCACATGATTATCATCTTATCTCATCAGGCGTTGTTCATCCACAGTTGGACGAAGCCCTCCTCAAGCAATTCCCATCTGTTTCTCTCTCTCTCGTGCTGCCCTAGTTGGTTATGTCGTTCCTCCGTCTTCTAATTTGTCTCTCTCTTCTTCTCCTCCCATTTCTTGGCTGCCATTATGACATTCTTTTTGATCTGTTGTCATGAGTTCTTGAAACATTAATCGCCACTTTAGTTCTCATAATTTGACTAAAATACCTTTCACTTCAGGTTTCCTTCTCTATCTCGTAGTGTTAGATGGAGCATTTTATATATTTATATATATATTTATATATCTGTCCTCGCCTGTGGGATCCTCACGAGTCCCACGGCCCGTCTCCATATTTCCCTGCTCCAATCTCTTATTCTGAACGCTAAGCGAGAAGGCAACATTGGTTATAAATCTTACTGCGTAGATACATAGGTATTTTATTGTCAGTTAATAAATCTTTGTACATTCTAAAACTTCTCCATCCTGCCTCTATTCTACTCAGTACTTCTGCTTGTGTTGCATTGCTCATTTTGAGTGTTTGATGAATGTATTTGTAGCATTCCAATTTTTGATCAGATGGTTTGATATTTTCATTGATGTCAAAATTGGTCATAAACTTTGTCTTTCCTTTATGCATTTGTAGTCCAATTCATTGACTCTCTCTGTTTAACGCATTAAGCTGTTTTTCAATTGCCTTAACCGATGTCGTTGTCAATGCTACATCGTCTGTAAATGGTTGGTCGGTCAGCATTTCGCCATCAATGTCAATACCCTTCTCTTCTAGGTTTTACTTTTTAAGAACCTTTTCCATTGCTGATGTAATTATCATTGGTGATAATGTGTCACCCTGTCGAACACCTCTGCCAATTAACATCGCTTTAGAGACATCGTCATCTACGTGGATCCGAGCTATGGTACATGTGTATATATCTTCTAGGATGAAGATATATCCTTCTTGTACTCCTATTTTCCTTAGTGCTTTCCGTACAGTCAAACGCTTTCTGTTAGTCTACAAAACACAGGCATAGATTTAGTTGATTTCGTTTGATCTCTCTATTAGTTGGTTGACTGCATGTAAATGGTCTATAGTTGAGAAATCACCTCTGAATCTTGCTTGTTCCCTTGGCTGGTTTTCATCTAGGATTCTCTTTAACATGTTCTGTATAATTTTCGTGAATATCTTGTGTGGGAGAGTCAACTGATTGGACGGTAGTTCTTGATGTCTGCTTTATCATCTTTTTTATGGAGGCAAATAATCTTAGCCTCTTTCTACTTGGTTGGTATTCTCTTTTCGTGGGTGACCTAGTTGAACAATCTTGTTAGATGTGAAACAACCCCTTGTCCTCCTATGTCGATGCTGTCACTCGTCAGTTCATCTCTTCCTGGTGCTTTGTTGTCTTTCATATGTTGTATGGTTTTATCTACTTCTATTTGTAATATATGTGGAATTTCATTATCCCTAATGGTGAGTAATTAATCTTCTCATCTGGCTTTGTAGAGCTGTACAGATCTTGGTAGAGGTCTGAACAGATTTCAAGGATTTCTGATCGGTCGGATGATTTGATTTCATTTGAATTTATTTATAAAAGATAACATGGAAAGTTGCACATATATAAAGATAAAAGATATAGCAAGAAAAGTCAGAAAATGTTATCCTTTATGAGGATAGCCCACGAAAGTCCGAAGACTTATTTCCAGTGGGGTCCT
>JAODUJ010019087.1:0-12601 GCA_027564615.1 Psolus chitonoides | reverse complement strand
TTTCCAGACAGAGGAAAGTCTACTTGTTTACAAAGGCATGCAACAAAAAATGTAGTGTGAACAGTCCATCCGATAAAAATGTTGTGTCGTATTGTAACGTACCGCAGTAGTGTCCACAGCGTTTTAGGGTGCAGGACTATTTTCAGTTGTGGAGGCTGACCAATTTTGCCCCAAAATTCCGAGGAATGCTTTCAAAATCTGTCACAGGTTTGCCCCATACACCTATGAATGCAGCAGTTTGCCCGAAAATGAGCGTATATTCTGCCAAAATAGGGGAATGCACCCCAGCCTCCCTCCCCATCCACATCCCATATGCCTATGACTGCAGTAGTCCAGCCTTTTATGAAAGAGGCACCTTCGAATCTCACTTCCGGTTTTCCATCAAATTCTATCAAATGTATTTGGTCTAACCTCAAAATGAGGCAAAACTGTAATTAATGTGAAAAATTGCGTTTTGAAAATGTTTTATCAACCGAAACAGACTCGGTATGCCCCTTGCATTTATTACACGAAGACAGGACAGAAAAAGTGCAAAAAAGATTAAATAAGGCCGCGAGAGAGAGAATAGAACTTGGCAGGTAATTCTTCAAAAGGACACCAACACAAAACTTCACCAGAGACAAACGGCGAGCACAGAACGACCATGATTACATGCTGGGATATTTGTTTTTGTCTAGGATGCATTGGGTAGATATATCTTAGGGTGCGATTAGTTTGTCTTTGAACGATCAAACAGACCTGGTGTGGCACTGAACCTCCGCTGGGTGGAGGGCTCGGAGGCCCCCGGGGCAGCGGAGACAGAGTTCCGAATACCTGCAAGGCGATTTCAGGAATAAGTGAGTAGGGTGTAAAACGTTAAAACAGCTTAGGGGAAAGGGAGAGGAAGGTAAGGGGTAAAAAATAGCTGCAGTTAACAAGTTATGAATGATGGGGGTCAGATACAAGAGACAAAGGTGTATGGCAGGGGTCGAGGAATTGAATTTATTAACACTCCATTTCTTGTACACACAAAATAATCTGACACTCCCAGGGGTTAAATTGTTCAATATTATTCAAAACACTATACACAGCAGTATCAAGCAAGTTGACTGGTAATTCAAATTAATTGCAGAGACAAAATGGCCAACAGGGAAAAAAGTAAATCACCTTTATTAAAGGAGATTTTGTGTGTTTTCAACTACTAGCATAATTATATGAGGTGAGATAAGGGGGCTTGAGAGTGAAAAATAAGTAAAAAAGAAAGAAAGGTATTTATATAATCACAAAGCTCCAAGGTTCGTCGATGAGCCATAATTGGCTTCCTGAAACCGTAGAACTCTATAAACCCCAATCTTCTTCAAGATTATTAACTTAACTACTATTATCTTTACTACAGAAAATTGTGAGTGTTTTTATTCAGCCAAGTTTTCTAAGGTTCCGAAAATGACCTGTGACAGACAATGTGTAAGTAGGTCTATCACAAATCCAACATCATCTTTGAAATGTTGAGTTTCACCCTAGAATCGGTGCTGTTTTTGAGACGAAAAATATGGTCAAAATTCTTAAGGAGAACAGGGAGATGCATTTTGGGTTTGAGAGTTGAAAGGGGCAGCATTAGGAAGAAGAAATTAGAGTTTCATTTTTTTGGAGAAATGTAATATTGTTATAGGTGGATGGGAAAAACGTGTTTAAACAAACAATAATAATGCTGCTGCTGTTAATAACAGGGTTGTAGCTAGAGAATTCTGAGTGCGGACTGGTAAACCTCTGAAAATTGTATAGAAAACGACATCTGGTTTAGCGATCGATGCATAGCAGGTAACGACTGGGTCTAGAGTTGACTAATGCAACATAATTAGGGATTGTTTAGATCAGGTACTACTGTAATTGTGCCGATTACAGTAGTCCCAGCCTATATCTGTGCTCCCCCCTCCCCGGAGTGCGGATCAGAACCACGGAGTGCGGGTCTGCGCCTACCCGCGCCGACCCATGTAGCTACATTCCCGGTTAATAACGATAGAAATTGATAATACTGATTACAATATTCAGCATAAGACTCTGTGTGCTGACTCATGCCAGTGAAAACTAACTGTGATTAAATTAAAGACAATCGTTTTGGAATGAATGACAGAAAAATAATCAAAAAATAGCCATTCTGGTGAAAAAAGTGGGTGATTTTCTTATTTTATCTCAATTTTCTGTGATTGATTTTTTAAAAGCCATGTGCGCTGAAAGGTCAATGAAGAGCAATGGGTGAGAAGTGTTTGGGATAAAGAAAACATGAACAAGGTTTTGAAATTTGGGTGAAAATTGAAGTTGGGGTGAAAATAAGGTTTTGGGTTGAATGATAATACCATGGTGCGACCGTGTTCGTTGCAATCGAGTATCGAGAAGATCGTGTCTCAAGTCTAGCGCCTCCAACCCGCCAATTACTGAAGGCGCTGAAAAAAGGGTAAATAACGTCACCTTTTGGGAAACATCTGGGATGTGACACAAAATTTGTGTTCCCTCAAATTTGCCAATAAATGTCTAGAGAAAATTATTTTCAATTATCCAATTCAAAATTTGGGTTGTAAGCACATCACTCAATTAGTTGTTATACAATGAAGAATTTGATGAATTAAATGTTTTTTCCAAAGCAAAATTTCTACCTAATGTAGCCTATATAATGTAAAACCATCAACATTTTCTAATAACCATCATAAATCTTTGCTGGGAAACCTTATCTTGAAAATCATTTTGTTCCATGTTTAAACCACTGACACAATGACATACTGACTAAATTAGTTATGACAGGCTTACACATAATTTTGAGTTGAATTAGTTTTAATTTTCAATGTACTGCCTTTTCTGTCATTATTGTCAATTGAACAAATTTCAGGGAGGCAATCTGAATTGAAGAAATCAGTTTTTTTAAATACAGCATTTTTTTATATTCACATGCAAAATGTGTGAATTTTGATACAAATGCATGGATATTGAATGGAACAAAAGGTGCCCCTAAAGCCAAGTTTATTTAGGATGTCATCTAGATTTTGGGTGACAATTAGGGGATGTCAAAGATAATTAATTAGGGGGGGAAGGGGTACATTGCAAGAGTAACAAGGACCAAAATCTCTCCCAAATATCAAAATGCACTATTAATGTCTTCAATTTGGTCTTTTGAATATAAATTGACAATTATTTTTTCCTAAATGAGACACATAAATCATTATGCCCCAAAACATCCCTCCCCCACTCATTTCGCTAATTTCAAAATAGATACTAGTTGTTTGACATAGTGCTACCAATTTCGAAAACAAAACAAATATATTATTGTGGCTCCCAGTGCACCAACAAATCAATTGCTGGGATATATTCAACCAAGTACATTGTGAGAAGACAAGTGTAATACAGAGATAATAGCTGAGTGGAATTAAGGTATCGTTTAATGGGAGTGAATAATATTTTCTGTAGTAACTGCAAACATTTCATTGTCCCAATCATTTTGTACTTGAATGCAATACTACCCCATGTTCCTTACAAACAAGTCCACTCATGAGATATTTTCAACCAATCACAATGGGAGAAGCCAAGCATAATACAGTGATTAAAAGGAAGTGAACAACTGAAAGGTTCGGATGAAGCCACACCACACCGAGTAACCATCATGCGTGATGAATTCATAGCCTTCACAAACCCTCAACAAACCCACTGCAATGTCATGCATATTCAACAGTATGCATTAAAATGTGGGAGGAGTTACTCTACCACTCTAAATTAATATTCAAATCAGGAAAGCTGACACTGAACGAAGCAAACAACATTCATTGCAAAAATCATTTCTTTAATTAAGTTTTAGAATTTTCACTCAGGAAACAATTCGTTAACTCTGGAGGAATACATTCAACCAATCACATCGTGGAAAAGTCATGTGCAATACAATAATCAAATAACGTTTTATTATCAATTCAGTGATAGACGTATATTAACGGAAAACCGGAAATCCTTGGAAGTAAACCTTTAAAATCTCACCTCTTCCGGCTATGACGTCTAGTACATTGGAGTCCCGCTGTAGGGAAGCACTCTTGCGCCCGATGCTGTTTGACCTCTCGTGACCTCGGTCAGAGCCATGCCTGTTCCGGTCCAGTTCCCCCTCCCCGTCGGCTATGGAGAGGGATTGCCCCAGTGGTGGCTGCCCATCCCTTGTCAGCCTTGCCACATTACCGAGCATTATTGACAGGAATGGAAGGTACAGGGTAGCTATTCGTTGCTGGTGTTGCTGTTAAAACAAAATAATCCAAAATAATTTGGCCGAAATCTCACTGTAACCCAATTTTCGCTAAAATACTTGCGAAATTAAATTACCATCATTCATTGAAAATGTTTGAAGTTTATCCCAAAATATCTCTAATTCAGCCAAATTTTGGGCAACCCCCTGTGACCTCTTTTCAGGGTTGCCAAATTATTGTGGAGGTTCGTCCAAAAAATGACAGTAGAGAGAAAAACATTTGCCTATATCTTATGGAAGCGGCAACTGGACATTCAATTTCTACCAACACTTGAATTTGAACACGTTCAACCTATATCATGCACGAGGCAAGATAACTCGCCATGTGCCTCTACCAGCGCCATTGTGTGTACATTCCAGCGGTTACGTAACGGCTGACCTGCCACACGCGACTGGACATGGTCAAGCGGCTCTAATTACAGGGCAGTGTCGAGCCACGCATGTACTAGTAAAAATGTGTACTCGAGCAAAGTGTCCAGCATGATAAAGAGCCACAGCCAAATGGATAGCGATCTTCCCTTACGTCGGTCACAATTATCAGTGTAAGTGATCATTCCATTATTGGACGGCGCCCTTACACTTATTTGCATCGCGCCTGCCAGCACAACACCCTGTTTTTATATCCGAGGCGAGATAATTTGCCATAGGCCTTAAAAGCAGTGGCTACCTTACGGTTGACCAGCCCCCACGCCACTACACATGGTCGAGCAAGTCTAGTTACAGCGTAGTGTTGAGTGCTAATGCTGATAAATTGAGCTCTGGATGAACCCCAGTTAGGGTAACATGTAACAAACTGTGAGACTCCCCGAACACCACTGCTGTTAAAATTAGTCAAATCTTGTCAGTAGTTTACCCGGCTTCCTCTAATAGGCTCCTTTTACTTGATTCTTGCCGTGCTTTAAACTTGTCTGTCGGGCCCAGAACATTCAGATGGTATCCGATCAGGGGTGCAGGTGCTGCCCCAGTGTCAAAACCACAAGCCCAAAACCCTCTTGCATTCAGACGGTATCCGAGATGATCTGCGATGAACCTTGCTTCCGTGAACCGAGGTGAATCGGGTCAATTTATCACCATTGCTATAGTTACGAGGTCACAATTTCTTTGTATTGTAACTAGACAGCTTTCAGCCGCCCCGGGGCAGGAACCCAGTTTATGTTCAGATAACAATTTATCTTCCGCGTAGTGGGTGGTTCGGAGGCAACAAGGGTTCTGTTCCACCTCTCGACTAGGAGCGAGATCGGGGTCCAGAACCCAGAAAGATTGCATCCACACAGTACGAACAGGAGTGCAGCACCGATGCTGAACCCCTGCTGGATACAGTCTTAACATGCCTTAGGATGACTAGGTAGAATTTGGGGTCACCAAGGAAAAAAGTTTGAATATCACTGCTTATAATGGATTACCTTAGAGTTGTATCTATTATCAGAGCTATGTTTGGCCAGGAGGTTGCGAAGGACTTTGATCCCGCACTGCCTGACCACTTGGGAGGGTAAAGAGGGTAATCAGGGGGAGCTGCAGGCATTTTTGGGGTTTCTGAGCATGCTACAGCCCAGTTTATAAAGTGTTACCTTAGAGGTGTATCTGTCATCAAAGCTATGTTTGGCCAGGAGATTGCGAAGAACTTTGATCCCGCACTGCCTGACCTCTGTGACATCATGGAGGGCAAAGCCAACCTCTCGTAGTACCAGACCAGCAAGGAAATGCTCTCGGCAGAAATCTTCTGTCAATGTGTAGTCGTACTTGATATCTGGATAGAATCAATGATTGAAGATGCTAGATGTCTATGTGCACACTTGTGTATAGGTCTTAACACATAAGTGTACATTCATGAGTCTGTGTGTATGTGTACACACTTGTGCACATGCCAATACACAAGAGTGCACATATATACACATGTATATGCCTATGCACATAAGTAAAAATCTATGCACTTGTGCATTTGTGTACATTCAGGTGTATATGCCCACACACAAGAGTAAACATCAACACGCATGTGCCTGTGTACACATGTCTTCCTAAGAAATCAAGTTCATTTTTGTTAAATATGAAGATGTAATATTAACATCTAGTCTATTTACAGAGTGTTACATTTTGGCCTGAGACAGAGCAGAAAACAGAACAACGCACACCTAACAATGTCAATATGCTGTACACATGTGTATATATGTGATACAAGTGTATATGGATGTGTACACACACACACCTATTTCCCCTTCCCCTCTAAACATGTACATATATCTACGAACAAGTGTGCACATCTGGTATATACATTTTAGAAATATGGAGATATAATACTGACATGTGGTCTTTTTACAGTGTTATGGTTTGAACTGATATGGACAGATGGAGCAGACAACAGAACAGGTGATACCATGTACAATAACACCTAAATGTCAATATGCTGTACACATGTGTATAATTATGTCTAATACATGTGTGTACACATATACATGTGTGTATGCATGTGTACACACATTAAAACATCTTCAGGCCTATCTATACACACATGGGTCTGCTCACAAGTGTGCACATCTAAAGTATATACATTTATAATAATTTTTCTCATGAAGTACATGAAATTCAGTATGTTAATAACCCAACATATGGACATATAAATTTGACTTAAATTAGAGTTAGTCAGTAGGGTTGGTGATGGTCGATGTGTCAAGTTAGTTTGAACAGAGCAATTAACCAGTTTGAAATAATTGCACACTATGCACTATATGAGAAACTTTATTGTCTACTCTGCATATATTTTAGCTCAAAATTATTGCCGAAAAATAACTTTCCTAATTATTCAGCACAAACTTGTCAGACTCTACTCATATGTACTATTCCCATAAATTAACATTTTGAACCCGAAAGGCCGGTTTTGCAGCAGTATAGAGAACGTGAAAAAACCTGAAAGGCCGGAAAACCAGCCTGGAAGTCATATGACAAGACGTTATGTGCTGAAATCCTGTTCTAGCTTCAATTTTTTGTTGTTATCATTAACTGCGAATTCTACATGCTAGCTTCAATTTGATGTTTTATGGCCTGTTTCTATGTTGTGATACAGCTGTGTCTCAGTAAGAAATGGCCAGAAAGATGAGCTGGTTGTCCAGCAGGAAGATACAATTTTGGGTACTAATTTAGAGATTCTGAGGATAAATCAGGACTGAAATCGACCGTTCCTATGAATGTTGGTAATCTGAATATTCATATATAATCATTACTAGTGATGTAGGCATAAAGTTAGGCGTAGGCTAGGCTTACAACATCAAGTGAGGGGTGATGAAGCAGTTAGGGGAATAGGCCAAGGAAGAGGCCCAGGCTCACAGCCTCAAGTCAGGGGTGATGGAGCATTTAGGGGAGGTTGCCAAGGAAGGGGCCTTGGTTTACAACATTGTTTTCTTTCTAACCATGTCTTTATTGAATAAGACATTTGTGCACATATAAATACAAAACAATACAGTATAAAGTTGAAACAGCAAATTGAAATGACATGTACCAAACTTGGCATAATTTATGCCAATAACTTGGGGTATAGGTCACGACCCAAGTAAATAATTCAGGGTTCAAAGGGTTCAATCCCTCATCTATTTCATTGATTACCAAACAAAATCCACCAACCAAAATCCACAGGAGTTTGTCTTTTCATGCAGAGGGACAACATTACAGCTAGCAGTGTTCCACGGTATTAGATAGAGGGTACGCAACCTATGGGTCGCGACCCAATGTTCGGGTCGCGAAAGATTGTATTCGGGTCGCGAGATCTTTTCAGAAATTGCGGAGAATGTCAATGATATCGGAGCGTGAGTTTCAATTGGTTTGATGGGTCCGTGGTCTAAAAGGTTGGGGACCTCAGTATTAGACAGTGGCTAGATTTGATGACAATGCGCAAACAAGGTAAAATTTCCTGGTCACCAAAGTTTCCTTGATGTTCCATGCATACCAACAAATGGGATTGAATGTGAAATGTTTTCTAGCATTTTTGATATGCATGATTTTTTTCTCAAAGAATGACAGTTTCCTCATCACATCGCTCTGATATGAAAGTGCTTCTGTGGATCGATGATTAGAGAACCATCAGACTGTGGTTCCATGAATTTGCGTCATCATTGCATCTCTTATGTCCAAGCCCTTACAAAGAAACCTGTGTCAACCTGTGTCAGAAACCACACGTGAACACACATGGCGAATGAATAGAAAACACACGTTTTTCACACGTGAACACGTGTGTCAAACCTGTGTATTTGGAACTAATTTGACACAAGTTTCATGCTTTTGACACACTTTTTCCACACATTGCCACAGGATTTCCACACCTTGACAAAGGTTTTTCAAACGTGTGTCATGACATGTGAAATGCAGGGAAGAAATCTGTGTCACTTAATTGACATGTGTGAAAAAGTGTGAAATACGTGTGGCAAACATGAGGCAATAATTTAACTTTTTCCTGACAAAAAACTTAATGGATGACTTTCACAACCTGTGTCACAGACCACAGATTTCACAAGTTACATTCTATGACACATGTTTGACACAGGAATCTGTGTCAAACCCGTGTCGTGTGACCTTTTCCCAAACAAACCTGTGGTAGTGTGTGGCATTTTTCGAATGACATACATTGTCATGCAAAAACCTGTGTCAAAACATGGGAAAACATGTGGTTTTTTAACCTTTTGACACGGGTTTTTTTGTAAGGGAGATGAACGCAAGTGACGCCAGAACTGACGCAATGTGTGAGAGCTCCTTGCGTCGATAGTATTGACACAAACTGACGCAGGAAATTTGGGCAGAGGCCCAACACAAACCCGATGCAACGAAATTGATCTCAAGTGGGAGATAGGCATTATCGACTACAATTCAAGAGTAATTGACATTTTTTTAAATGATGATGTTTTATTGATTTATTATTGTACATCCATGTGGTGGTATTCAGGGGTAGATCCAAGGTTTTTACAAAGGGGGAGGGGATCTTTAGTCCAAAGGGCCCAAATGGGCGGCAATCGTGTGCACGCACTAAATTGGAATGGAGGCCCGCTGTAGGGCCCCCCTGAAAATGTTGTCATTTTCAATGCTATTTCAAAGCCTTCGGTGCATTCTTGAGACTATTGCACAACTGAAACCAGCCAGCCTATTTCCACATTATTTTGGTTGTCAAAAAGGAGGTGGGTGTCTGCACCGGAAGCGCACCCTGGATCTGCCCCTGTATTCATGTATGCATGGGTCATGGTACGTACAAAAGTCAGAAATAAACTATGATTCCTGCTTTGAAGCATTGGGGTGATTTAGCTGAACAAACCTTTGAACTGATCCTTCCCGTAGCGGAGCGGGACTGGATTAACGACGAACAACAAACGGTCAATGAAGCCACACAGCAGAAAAGCAGGCAAGGATTAAATGATGGCAAATCAAAAGGGGAGAAAAATAGAAATGACACATTACATAAACTATTATTTGTTATCTAAAATAGGGACAAACTCATATCTGGCTTGCAATTAAACATGGTAATTATTGAAACAATTCAAACCTAGCTACGCCATTCAAGTTATTTGAACATGCCCAATATTTCTGACAAGCAGGCATACAATTTTGAAACGTTATACAAAAATATTATTTGTTCCCTACAATGTGGAACAAACTCATATCAAGCTTGCTTAATGCAACTAATTTTCAATTTAGACAAGTTAATCGTTGAAACAATTCAAACCTTGCTATCTAACAATATGAAGTCACTCAAACATGCCCTAATGTTTTTGACATGGAAACATGAAATTTTGACCCATGACAAAAATATTATTTGTTATCTAAAATGGGAACATACTATATCTCGCTTGCTAAATGCAACCAATTTCTACTTGGACATGTTAATTGTTAAAACAATTCAAACCTATCTTCTTAACAATATTAAGTCACTTGAAAATGCCCTAATGTTTTCGACATGGAAGCCATAACATTTTGATTCATTATAAATATTATGGGTATCTAAAATGGGAACAAACTCATACCACGCTTGCCTTAATAATGCATACCTAAATTAGACAGGTTAATTATTTGAACAATTCAAATCTAGCTATTTGACAACAATTCATTTGAACGTGCCCTGATATTTCTGACACGCAAGCATCAAGCAATGAATTTGTATGCTTGTTTTTGTTTTCATGAAGTTCACAGAAAATATTTACGGATGCCGTACACCATTTCACCTATACTAACTCAAATTTCTATTCTAATTTGTAACAATAACTGATGGGCATGTAAAGAATTCCTAAACTTCATCAAATTTTTCATACGTAGTGAGCAAAATGTCAATTGCTTTAATATTTCAAATTTGTAAAGCAATACACATTTTACATGGATAAACAATAAAATGATAAAGGACAAGATAAAATGCTTTTCATTGAAAAAAAATATTATGGAAACTTTGTAACATCGAATAAGCAAAATCACATGTTACACATTTTTTTTACAATTGACCAATGAGAGAACATGAATACAAAACATAAAGAGATGTTTGTTGATATTTGTTTACAAGAACAATTAAAGCGAGTATCTGTTTATTTTCACACAGTGAAACCATGACAAAGTGCATAGATGATGTTATAATATCACACAAAGTTGCCAGCTTCTGAAACAATTGAAAGAAATCTTTCAATTTGAAATCTCGAACATTCAACTGCTCACACAAACTAACGTTAGGCTCTCGGGGCCTAGGCTTATAGCCAAAACTGTCGCCGTCAAGTTTCAGGATCATTTCTCTCCAAATTTTGCAATGCATCAGGGGAAACATTCGTGAAGGCTCTTTCCATGAATAACTATAAGGAACCATATAGCAGAACCTACGTTTGTAAGGGGAAAGTCTCTCTTGACACTGAAACACAGATACTCGCTTTAATAGCTGCGTAATATGCACATGAATAGATTATTGAGTTTTACAAGTCTTTCTGCCAGATTATTCCTTTTTTGTATAGGAGGAATAATGAATAGCCTGAGCTGAAAATGCTGGATGTTAACGACAAACATAAACAATGAAAATTATCAATAAAAGTAGATGATATGCTCATACAGTAATCAATAGCACAATCTCAAGATGGTTATGAGAGTCATCCATTACAAATATTGAGTCTAATAGGGTTAAAAGAACACAAAACAGGTACAAAGTTAGCATAAATTAGAAAACAGAAATTAATGACACCAAACTATAAATATAGCCATCACAGAACCCATAGTTGTGGGAATGTTTTATTCATGTTGTGCCCACCTTGCAATTTTCCGCAGTCTACAACGTTGCGATCTACTGCGGAAGCTTGCGATAAACCTCTGCAGTCGACCACATGCGATTCATTGCGTTCTATTGCGGTTGCGGATTTTTGATGCCCCATCTTGCGAATCGCTGGAATGTTTCCAGAAAACGTGACCATTTTTTATGCCTTTCATTAGGCTAGAAACCTGGAATTGTTGAAGTTGAAGTCCGCAAGCTAATCGCAACAGTTGGCAAGCTTCCGCAGCAACACGCAAGGTGGGCACCGGGCTTCTGCATGTGTTCGCAAGTCTCCGCAAAGGATCGCAGTTACTGTAGAGCCTTGCAGAAATAGCAGAATTTTTTTTTAACTAGTTAAAAATCCTGCATTTCATTGCAGAATGGTTGCGATGCACTGCGGATCGTTGCAAACTTTGTAAACATTTGATGCTCACCTTGCGATTCCGCAAGGACCGCAAGCAGATTGCAATGTTCCGCAACGTTGCGGACTGTGGAAATCGCAAGGTGGGCCACCTAGCTTTACAAGTTGTTGTTACAATGAGTAGTTTCACGTAGTACTATGTAGACATTTGTAGGCATGTGCGTGGGTGAGGACAGTAACATAGATTGCTAGGTTCATGTCACAGGACATTTTCCAGAGATTTGGTAGAGGTCCTATATCAATAGGGTTGCCAACTCCAGAATCCAAAATTCAGGGATGTAGTCCCGGACATAGAGATGCGCAGGCCTGGTGTGATGATTGGTCTCAATGGTCTGCTCTGGGAGTTGGACACCCTGTATTCGCCCCTTGAGTAGACTGCTCGCTGTTTGTCAGTCAATTCTGTGGGTTCATTTGTTAACTAGATCCTCTTTGAGGAGACTGTTAGGAAGGGCATCCAAGTCATAATACTAGTCAATTGCTTCTATAATCTTTACATTTCTTGTGTAGGCCCCCCTGTCATACCCACATCTGTTTGGAAAATTGATGTTAAATTGGATAATCAATCATTACAGGGCAAGAGTTTGAAGTACGGGACCAGCTAGACCTTGTCTTGCCCTCAATTACACGATGTCCCGTCGTCCATTATGGGACAGTTGGCAACCCTATATATCCGGGAAGCTCCTAG
>JAODUJ010018976.1:0-12601 GCA_027564615.1 Psolus chitonoides | reverse complement strand
TAACGTGTTACTGTTAGTATGTAGGCTGATGTACGCTAGGCTAAGCTTAGGCTAGCCCTAAGCTATTTGTGATTGTTGTAGCGTAACACATTATAGTATAGGCAAATTTGGAGCCTATACCGTCTTTGTTTTTAAGATCTTCACTGAACGATGTTTAATTTTATTTTGATCTATTTATACTTGTGAATAGTGAAATTTATAGCCTAGTACACTGTAGTATAGGCAAATTTGGAGCCTATAACGTCTTTTTTTTTTTAATTTATAGGTTGAATCTTCTCAATAATTGAGAAATTGCAGACATGAAATCCCTATTTCACGGCTGGGTATATGCAGCTTAGAACACTCGGGAAGTGCCGTTTCCGGCCATCTAGGGGGTTTGTGAAGCCAATTTTTCTTTTTTTGCGCTTCGCGCCAACCGATGGTGGCGCTCCGCTTAGATAGTGCTCAGGCCAGACCCCCTCCTGCTGAAAATCCTGGACACGCACCTGGACACCCCCTCCCCTACCCCAGGACACTGATCAGAAATATTTTAATCCCCCCCCCCCACTTCAAAATAGCTACCTACGTCTCTATGATAGTAGATCGATGCGGCCCGCGAGCGTCGAAAATTTGTTTCTCGAATTTGGTTCGGGTTCAGTCACTCATGTCCCCCCCCCCCACATTTCGATTCGGATTGACGCCCATGGATGGAGGGACACATGGTAGGGGCGAGGGACACAGGGGGGCATGGGATGGGGAGGAACACGTGGGATTCAGGGACTTGTGGAAGGTACTGGGGAGGGAGGGACACATGGTAGGGAGGAAGGAACACATGGGAGGTAGGGAGAGATATACACTGGAGAAAGGGGCACGAGGGATGGACACACTGCAGGGGAGTTACAAGCCAAGCAGCTTCCTCCTGTAGCAAAACAAATGGTAAATTTAAATTACCAATAATATTTCCAATAATAGTTCTTGAAAATGCAAACTTAGTCCTCGGAAAGTGCTTGAATTTTATTTTGAAAAATGTATACGAACCCTGCAAGTACACAGTCAAATTACTAGTAGGCCTACAGTAGGCCTATATAATTATTGTCAAGTACATACATCTAGACAAATTTAATTGCTATGCAATGAGTGGCAACTGCTACGCAAACTCCGGATTGAATAGCAAAAACTAATTTCCAGGCAAAATTATGCCCTGTTCTTTTTTTTTGGGGGGGGGTATCAAAAATATTACACAAAGAACTGGCATGATCCTGAGACCAGAGTCATCAGTCCGCTCGTAAAGTAACAATTGCTGGCTTGCAGGTATATTTTTTTCGTAGAATGGTAACGGATGGAAAATGAATTATGCATAAGCTGTGATCTGTGCGCATCTGTCATTGGTCGGTTCACTCCGATCCGTTGCCACGGTGATACCCAGTGCAAGTGTTTCAACAGATTAAACATGCACACAGTATGCGTACAACAACCTACGTAGTGTACACAAGTTTTCGATACATCCGCGCGCAATGTTCCGTGTACATAACACACGTGTATGATAACATTCAATTGTACTGACTGCAGGTCTTGAATTTCGGCATTTTTAGGGCAGGCCACTTTGGTCTCATAGGTATTTTTTGCTGGTTCCGAAGGGAACACAGCCTCCTGAAAAGAACGAAGCTTCTTCGACGAGAAAGCACCTCTACATTCTTCCTCGTTTGAAGTCCTGATGAACAATGACGCTGGCCGATGATATCTCGTGGAAATCCGACGTTCATTGTGTATTGTGATGATAGAACAGGAGAGTCAACTTACAATATTTATCACAACCGAAGCGTAATGCGAGTAAAACATCATTCATAACACAAGATTCAGCGGGTGTCGTTCAGAAAAAAAAATTGGCCAGGTTCTCAGTCTTCTGAGAAAACGTGTATTATTGTATATTTATTGAACACCAATTAATCCATCCCTCGGGAAGGTGGATAAATTCTAAAGATACCTCTCAAATGACGGTTCCTTCCAGGAGAATGATTGTACGGTAATAGTTAGCAGAGAGCAGGCAACCCGTTATCAATTAAGGAAAACATGATATCTTGCAAACTGGAAATTTGATGTTCATAAGACTTCCCTGTTGTATTCCATTTAAGTCCCGCTGTTTATTTTTATTTCTGGAAAGGGGATTTTTGAAAAATATATATTATCCCCAAAACAACAAGTCTATCAAATATACGTACATGGATTATATTACAAAGTGAAATCAACATGATCCTTGACTCAATAACAATACAATAAATGAGAGGACATATATTTTCACCTCAGTGACATTGCTAGGGGTGGCGGAGCTGGGTGACTAGGTCGCCCACCCAGGAAAGGATTTGGGGGAAAATTTGCCGTGAAAAGCGGAAAAATGAGAGGAAAATTAAGAAAGGTGGTAATTAAGAAAAAAGGATGAAAATACGGGAAAATTAGCATTAAAAAGAAAAGAAATGAAAAGGAACCTCAAACAAAAAGATCAAATGATGAAAAATGTGGGGGTGGGGGATTTAATACTGAGGGTGGACATTAAATGGGGATTGTAGGATTCTTCCTTCCTCGTACGCCTACAACAACAGAGTTGCCTGATCCAAGCAAATGAATAACATTGTCTTCGGTTCTATTGTTATTCGTAACGACATATATGATGGTGTTATGTCAAATATTACACTAATGTTCTCAAGGTAAAGTGGTTCAATGCTTTGAATTGTCCAACATAAATTGACCTGCACAGCCCACAGAATTATAAAAAGGAGAATAACGTCATGCCCTGTACACT
The DNA here is from genome assembly GCA_027564615.1 of Psolus chitonoides. Taxonomy (NCBI): domain Eukaryota; kingdom Metazoa; phylum Echinodermata; class Holothuroidea; order Dendrochirotida; family Psolidae; genus Psolus; species Psolus chitonoides. The sequence goes on along the minus strand of JAODUJ010018976.1, from coordinate 9,825 downwards.
AAATATCTGCATGACACACTATTGACGTACCGCCTAAATAGCTAATTGTTCACCGCGTAATATAAACAGTGTGGGGAACATGCGCATGATCAACGTGCGCATGTCAAAATAGATGAATTACTCATATTTTATGTAAGTTTTCAGTTCTGATATCATCCGAAATGAAGCAGAGGATTACAATTGTACAGATTATCACCGATTTTGTATGTTTGTTTACCTCGATTTTGTATGTTTCTTTAAAGTAAACATGGAAAATAATACTCATTCGTGATTGTTCACTGTGTAGTTCAATGCAGAGAAGTGGGGAACCACCACATTTGACGTACCAAATACCACGTGACATAACACTAGGCTAGAAATAGTCTGAAACACTCGTTAAGTGTATGGGCTAATACTGTGTTATCCTTCTCCATTTCATAATTCTGTCTCACAGCCAGAATAGAGATGAAAAACAGAAACAAGAAATATGTAATGTAATTACATGGGCATTTTGCTCCTGCTTGCATAACCCTATTAGTCCATAATAATTTGTGTGGGCCTATGTGACATTCTAAGCAAGAATTCATAAGTCTTATAGAACGAAACAAGTCGACATGTCTCTTCGAAAAATGTGATGATGGACTGCCGTTAAGAAACAAGCAATGATGAAACCGAACAAAAGTTTTGCGTCACCTTGCATTCATGTAAACTTCGGAGGCACCCTTTAACCCAACCAAGATTGGTTGTTTTTTCAGTTATTATTTTTGAAATTTATTGGATAAAACAACATTGAAGCGGGGGATGGGTTTGCTTCTTTTACTTTTGGCTGGGATGGTAGGTAACATTATTTTGGAACGTCAGCGTTATAATTTTGAATGCATTCATGTAAACTTCGGAGGCACCCCCTAACCCAACCAACATTGGTTTTGTTTTTCAGTTATTATTTTTGAAATTTATTGGATAAAACAACATTGAAGCGGGGGATGGGTTTGCTTCTTTAATTTCTGGCGCGGATTGTAGGTAACATTATTTTCGAACGTCAGCGTTTTGATTTTGAATACAAGCGGCGTGAAGCGTCCGATATAAATGCGTCAGTCGTGTTTACAGTAAAAATGTAACCTAGGCGTACCGAAAAATAAAAGAAAAGAAGATGATTATGTACAAATGACATTCAGATAAACATTTAATGTATTCTTAACATTTTAGTTTCAATTCTCTTGAGATATGCCCTTTAGATAATACGCGTAGGAAGGTGTCTCAAGTTTCTAGATGAAATTACAAAGAGGTATGGTGAATGGTATTAGGTACCGCCCGTACCGGATGTACGGGCGGTTTATAACCTGTAGCTACACAAAGGCAGATTGCCAAGTTACAAAAAGAAACTGCAGTCGTTTAGTTATCAAATGTCGAATGAAACTTCTACTGATTACTTATAATGAAAAATATCGTGTGGTAAACTATTTCACGCAGTTAGTGCACTCAATTGAAGGTTACCAGATGATGTCCAGGCGCGTATGCAGGATTTGTTACCAGGGGGCGCGACTTGTATTATGACCGATGCTGATGGGGGATATCATGGGCTTAATTGACCGATGTTATTGGGGAGAGGTCTAAGAGTTCCCCCTCCCCATTAAGAACATTTGGAATAATGAAGTGTCCTTAGATGCAATCTGGTGCTATATTTTTGATCTTTTTAAGAGTCACTTTTTAGGTTCAAGAATTTTCATTTATTTTTTAGTCTCTCTGAAATTTTCATTTCATTCAGCAAGTGAAAATGATACGAAGATTGATAACAAATATTAAGGAATATTAATTTACTTGAAAACATACTAGTTAAATATGTAACTTTCGGGCGACTGACACCTGTTCGGGGATAATAGCGTATAGTACACTACACACTATCGCATGTGGTTCTTGACGTTCTATGTTCGATAATTCGATGTTTCATTTTCAAGTTAGTTGCAAAATAAACGCCAAACTGGCAACCCTGCCTCAAGGCTGTCAGCAACTTTTTTTCACTAGAACGCTAGCGCAAATCGACCAATAAAATTCATGAAATCCAATCATGTGATGCTTTTCCAAAAACCAAGTTCTGAATCTTTTTCTTTAGTTTTTACCCCGGATTATGGAAGAACATGCTTCATTCTCCAAAGCGAGCCGACCCTAACCCTTCTTCTGAACCCTAACTCTAATTTTGAATCAAAACTGTAAATTCCTGAAAAATGAATTTGTGCGCTGGCGTTCTAGTAATAAAAAAGTCAGGTAGTAGCTATCGACTATGGAACGCCAAATATGATGATCGTGTTAAAAGATACGTTATCCCTTTATGTACCAAGCGGACGTTTTTAGTCCGATCGTGCACAAAATTGTCGATTTTTTTTAAAACCATGATCCAACATCCCCCTAAGCTCAAAATAGGCCTATTTGAAAGATAAGACATAGGGCTATTATTTGAAAATAATTTGATGTGGGTCTATGGTGATCAACATTTTCATAATATTTTTCGAAAATGTGCTAATTTTGGAAAATCGTGAATTTCACGCTTCAGTGACTTCATTCGTCAGAAAAATCCCAAGCCTTCATATAAACCGATAATGGCTCTGTAACTTTTTTAGCTTTCCACAAAGTCCCCTGCTTTGATTTCCAGCGCCACAGCTCTATCGTTTTCGGGGTTTAGAAGTTATTAGAGAAATAAGTCGAAAATACACCGATTTTGGGTCATGTTGGGAACATTCTCGAAGGGGGTCTTGAAAAATCATAATTTCCAAAAGCAATACCCTAGGTCTCTGATTTGTGGCTCAAAATGTGCCTAAGAACATTCTCCAACTACATGAATTTTTGTAGGGGTATAGTGCAAACATAGAGAAAGTTATAACAATTAGTGTGACATGCCCAGAATCGTGTCAGCGCCATTTTGGATTTACACACTTAGTCAATAAGCGGTTTTCAGAGGTAGACGTACCCGGTAATTGAATTAAAATCATTATTTACAACCTAGCTAATAGTAATTTGAGGTTGATAATGTGTTCTAGGATGTTTAGGGAACATCCTGGAACAATTTTTAGGCCCCTTAACATAAATTGTAGGTGACATTTTCATCTTGAGAAGATAGATCCAAATTTGCTTAGCCTACTTTGCCCCAAAATGGCCCAAAATGGCGCAGGAAAAATTTGAAAAAATGGGGATGATAGATGTTGCCCTGTTCTATCTAATAAAACAGTTTCTGGTGACTTCTGTGACTCTGGGAATTTTCTAGTAAAAGTATGGAAAAGGGCGGTACATAAAGTGTTAACCAACACATCTCAGCTCTAGGCAACATAAAAACGTGATATTAATGTCTATGCTCACATTTGCAGGGTAAAGTAATCCATTTCTGCTTTCATAGATATTGTCAGACAGTCAGTGGTCGATCATATTGGAATCCAAAATGGCCGCCATGCAGTAAGCCTATTGCTGACATGGGGGTCTCGTTCTCGATTTGACGTGAAGGTTTCAAGATTGTTTTCTGGTACATTTGAGAATGCCGATCATATTTGGGTTCAATTTCCTGGAAATATGAGAAGCTCTAAATAGAGGGTGCTTGTCACAAACGGCACTTTCAACAAAATGGCAACAAAAGTTATATGAATTAAAAATCATAGCATCAAATATGCCATTGAAAAATGTTTGTTTCTCTCTATTATTTTCGAGGATGCTGAATCTGAATTTTGGGGTCCAACCCTCTGGAAACATAGGAAATCTAAAATAGAGGGCGTTGCTTTCAACCCCATCCCCTCCATATAACAACATGGAAACAGTCAGAATGTGTTTTCTAATATTTGCTAAGATGCTGGAGCAGTATTTTGTATTGCAATCTGCAGGGAATATGGGTGGACTCCTCATAGAGAACGCTAGGCTTTTCTCAAATTACGACTAAAATTATATATAAAATAACACGATATGCCTAACATATGCCACTGAAAATAGTTTAACAATATTTCCCGGTATTCTGGAAGATGGTGAATATGAGTGCTGGGTCAAACCCCGTAGTGGGAGGAGGAGGGGGGGGGGGGGAGGAGGAAACTCCTCATAGTGGGCCTTTTTTAATAGTGACCAGGATTTGTTTTATAACATAACACCGTAATGCATAAAGGGGCCATTTTTATATTGGTTCAAAGATGTTTTCTGGTACGTTTGAGGATGCTCAAACGGGTCCAACATCAGTAGGACAAATGTAAAACATTTTCAAATATATATGTCATTAGCATATTTCAGGCGCGGATCCGGCGCAAATACATTACGCTTTGCGCACACTGAGCAGTGTTCGTTCCTTCTTGTCTTGTCATATCATCTGGTGTCATTTGTGCCGAATTATGTAACGTTCATAACACAAAAGATCAGGCATTATAACTTATTTTTTCCGCGCTTCGTGCTCAGTAGTGTTTTCGTGTATTCTTATGCCGTCTAACCGCCGACAATCATGTACAATAACAGATTGTTCCTTCTTATCTTGTCATAACATATGGTGTCATCTGTGACGAATGTGCTGTTTATAACCCAAAGATCGGACATGATAATTATTTTGCTGCGCTTGGCATGCAATAACCTCATGTATATTCCTCCATGTGTTGTTATTAACCGTTATTTGTGTCGGATATTTCATTTATAACCCAAGCATTGGACATAACCCAGTTTTCCACGCGTTTTGCGCGCAGTTATGCCCGTTTCTTCTTTTCTCGCCATGTGATGTCACTTGTGCCGAAGATCGGCCACAATAATCACAGATGTCCACCTAATTTTGGTCCCCCCTCTAATCCTCGACCACTGTCTATCATATAGGCCTATAGCCTAACCACTGTGAATATCGGTCCATGGTAATTAACGGTGCCATAACAATGTTTATTTGTGCACTTATCTTGGCTGTCAGATGCCAGGAAATCGCATCCAACAGTGTTTACTTGCAAACCAATCTGGAGGTGCGGGTCGTGGGGGTTTCGCCCTTTCAACGTTCGCATGTTCGGTTTTCGCCCTCACAAAGTACGCCCCTTTTCGTGAAACCCTGGATCCGCGCCTGTATTTTTTGAATTTAATTGTTAATTGCTATAAATTTGTCTGCTATTTTTAAAAAGGAAGCGCCCTCTTGATGGAAGTTCTTCACATTTTCTTAAGGTTATAAATCGGATTCAGCATCCTGAAAGATACCAGAACAAATTATAGACATTTTCAGAGGCATATTTTAGTCATAGTAATATTATCATTATTATATGAAGCCATTTTGAAAAAGCGCCCTCTAAGGGTCCCCCACAATTCTCCGAAGTGGGACTGGTAAACAAAATCTGCAGATTTAGCATCTTTGAAAATTCTACAAAACATTTTTAAACCTATTCTAGGCATGAGTGATATTTCTGTATGTATGATCCTGGCCAAAAAGCCCCATCTATGAGGTTTTCCCCCGTGTCCCCGAGATTGGCCCCCAAAATTCAGATTTAGCATCCTCAGAAATACCAGCAAATATCTTTAAACATTTTTCAAAACATATTTTGGGCAGAGTGTTCGTTTGTTTGTTTGGTTGTACGATGATCCTCCCTTGCGGGAACTCAGCAAACCTCCTAGGAGTATCAACGCCAAGCTGGCCACGCCAGTATCGTGCGACAAACGCACATGTTGACGTCTATGATTTAAGGATAGCAGATTGGGAAATACAACCCTTATCTTACAACCTTTATCCTCAAGGCCTATGTAATTTTGGGAAAAGCGCCCTCTATTGCGATTTCTCCACATTTTCCCGAGGTTCAACGAGAAAAATGAAATTCAACATCCTCGAACAAACTAGGAAACTTTTTCAAACATTTCTCATTGAAATGCAATAATTTAATAATTTTTTAGTTATATAACTTTGGCGGCCATTTTGTGAACAGCGCTCTCTAGTAAAGATTCCCACATTTCCAGGAAATTTGACCCAACAATTCTGATTCGGCATCCTCACAAGTTCCAGAAAACATATTCAAACCTTCTTCAACTCGAATTTAGAGCGAGATCCCCATTCCAGCCTCTACCAATAGGCTTACCGCATGGCGGCCCTTTTGGGTTCCAATATGGCCGCCCACTAACATTAAAATTACGTTTTTATGTTGAGCCATTGGCGGCCATTTTGAAATCCAAGCTAACGGCCTGTTTCGTTGGTGATAGCGATTAGTACCTGGCTTCATATGAATCAGCATACTTGATACTATCTATGTGCAAAGTTGCATGCTTTTGTCAAAACCGCACAATTCCCCCCAAAATCTGGCCCGTAGCCGCTGGACCATAAGGCTATAGATGTTGTTTCATGTTTGATTTAATTCAAAGTTAGATGTTGAGTTCTATCATATCATCCACACAAATAACAAAGCAGATTCCGTCGTACTTATCCCTTGTTATAAACGACTCCTTGCATTTTTCATTCTCTCCTCAGAATAGATATATCGGGAGTACAATGGCAGGGAAACGCCCCATATATAAACGTGCAAACTTAACGGAAGACGTCAAGGAGGATTCTGACTCTGTGGAGCTGACGCAAAAGTCCTGTCTCTCAAAGCTGAATAATCCGATTTTCTTCTTTATATTCGCCATGATATCCACTAACATGGGTATAGCAGGGATTGTCTACCAATCAGCAACTCTAACTACCATCGAGAGACGGTTTCAGCTCAAGAGTCAACAGACCGCCTTTTTGCCGATCATTACCGAAATCATCGGAGTGGCTACTATGCTCTTCGTCGTCCATTATGGATCTTCCCGTCATCGGCCTAGAGTGATGTCAGCCGTGCTCGTGTTGTCTGGGGTAGGATTCATGCTCTACTGTGTACCGCACTTCCTCCACCCGATACCGTCATTCTTACAGCAGTATACTAGCGTGAACGAGACCATACCCACCTACACAGGCGGAGATGAGATCATTTGTTCCCCGAGCGATGAGGACACTGAAGAAGTATGTTCTGATGACCAGTTAGAACAATCGGGGGCGCTTCTTGATCAGGCTATATGGCTCGTCATTGGCGCAGCCTTCGTCGGGCTGAACGCGAGCTTTTACCCTCTGTTCATCACACACATTGACGACGGTGTGCCAAAGAAATATTTGTCTGTTTACTTAGGTAAGTTTCTATCTTCCAAACGCATAGCTACGTTGGTTAACGAGAACGTATCCCTGTTGGTTAAGACTCGAGTCCTGTGATTCAAGGTTCGTGTGATCGAGTATTGACCACGATGTGTCCTTAAGCGAGGAATTTCATTCTCAATTGCCTCCCTCCACACGAGTGCGTGTGGCCCAGTAATTAGAGCATCCACCTATCGCCCGTTAGGTCTGGTTCGAATCCAGGCCGAATCAATTAGCCAGGGCTTCGAAACTTGGTACCTACTGCTGCTTTGCTTGGTGCTCAACGTAAACGATTCGAGTAGGGAAAGGTGAGTGTTGCCCTCGGGGCGTGAAAATGTAATTGTGCCAGTATAGCTCAGGGATGCCTTCGAGACGTTGAATGGCAATTGTGCCAGTGGGAGATGAGTGATGCCTTCGGGCGTTGAAAGGCATTTGTGGCAGTGAAGTTCAGTGATGCCCTCGGGCGTTGGAAGACAATTGTGCCAGTATAGTTCAGTGATGCCCTCGTGGCGTTGGGAGGGAATTGTGCCAGTGGGAGTTGAGGGACCTGGCTCAGGGCGTTGAAAGGCAATTGTGTCGTTGAAGTTGAGTAATGGGCGGGTCCTCCGTTACTTTGGCTGCAAAGAGGCATATGAGTGACATTATGTGCACCTATGGTTTGGTTGGCTCTCATACATCAAATTAATGAACAATCTGGAGAAATACATGTCATTGTGCGAGTCCCGGAGGCTGGTCTCAGTTCCCGTGAAATCCGGGAGAATTGGGATGTCTATATTCCGGAAGTGGACCACAAATCTATGAAAGAATGGAGGACGGATGGCTCAGTCGGTAGAGCTACGGACTACAGATCGAAAGGTTGCGAGTTCGAATCCTCTCAGGACCGCTCAGCTTTTCCGATGTGTCTTTTGGCCAGCCACTTTATCTCCACCTCTCCACCCAGGTGCTAATTGGGTACCTGCGTATGCATGGGTCTTACGAGTTATACCAATGACCAGGGGTAATGGCTGCAAAGCGCATTGAGACGCATGTATGATGCGCTATATAAAAGCATACATTATGTTTTCACAAAATGACCATAATAAACACCTAGAGAACCTTTGACATCAAATCCCTGAACACCCCGGAGAAAGCACTTATCAAGTATCATGCCACACCCTCAACACTGTATAATAAAATCTGTAGGAGAAGGCTTTATAAGTTTTCACAAAATGACTTTAAATAACCCCCTAGATTATATACATTTGACATCCTGAACACTCTAAAGAAAGCATGCCCAAGTATCCTTGTGAAAAACCCTCAACAATGTAAAATCTGTAGGAGGCTCATGTTTTTTTTCATAAAATGACCTCAAGTAACCCTAGATGACCACTGATCTCGAATCTCGGACCACGCATAATGGACCATCATCCAATGATCAATATGTCCAAGTGTTCACTTTAAACAATACAACTTAGGTTTTTAGTGTGTTTATATAATAACCCCAACTGACTCCTAGATTACCTTCGACCCAAGATTCCTGAACTCCCGGAAAGAAACACCTCCGAAGTAGCATTATGACAAACAATGTACCATGACATCTGTAGGAATAGAAACATATAGTCTTTCCGTCAAAAACAGGCCTATCTATAGGATTACTGTTTTAACAATAGTTCAAATCTACTATAGCCTACTTCAATTCCAGAGTCTTCCTGGATCGCATATATGTGTACACTATGAACACAAAAGAATGAAAGTCACTCTCAAAAGAGTGTTCCCATGGATCACTCCTAATATGACTGAAATTTCACTCTACTGGGAGTACAATTTCACTCGTATTAGGAGTGATCCCTGGGCACACTCTTTTGAGATTGACTTTTACTCTTTTGTTTTTAGAAGATCTTTCTCTGCACTGCACTATGGGTAGCAGTCCTAATCCTTCTTTCTGTAGCAATGCCCAGTTAGTTTCATTCATCTTGATCTTATCCTATCCGTAGATGCTTGCAGACTTCGATAGACTTCAGTCACCATGAACCAAAATGATTGGCAATGTATATTGAGGTTTTCCATGAATTGGTTATTTTTCCATTTCAACAGGAATAATGTTTGCAGTTTTCATGTCGGGGATGTTGTCAGCTTTTCTCCTGGCAACAGTATGTCTTCAGATTCCTGCATACCTTACTGATCCTGAGTTCAAAGAGTTAACACCCTACGATCCCGGGTTTCTTGGAGCTTGGTGGCTGGGATTCTTCATCATAGGGTTTCTTCAAATAATCTTCGCCGTTCCCATATTCTTCTTCCCGCGCTTTTTACCGAAACCGAAAGAAGATTTCAAAGAGCTAGAAGACGACGAAGAAGCTGACGAAATGGGTGACATCATGATCAGGACTGCCAAGTTACTGACTACAACAGACGGAGAAAACTTTTTAGTAGGTAAGGTTGTTCGTAGATTTAGTATTATATGAGACATGAAAATATTAAGTATACAGGCATCCGACACACTCTCATAGACGGCATTATGTCTCGTAAAGCTGATTCAGGCATGTCATCAGAAAACCGGAAGACAGTTACGTGTACACAACAGAGAAAGATACGAGTGCGAGACCACCAAAGACTCAGAGATGGTCTGACTCAAACCCGCAAAACTAAATGTGGAAAGATAAGTTGTTAATAGGCAAAGAGGTGATGTACGTAAGGCAGTTATGATGAAGGCAATAACTATACAAGGCCTATACAGTGAGCTAGTCGGGCCTATA
>JAODUJ010018865.1:0-12603 GCA_027564615.1 Psolus chitonoides | reverse complement strand
GTTTCTGCTTACCTTCAATCTGGTTTCTTATAGCAGGTATTGTACTTTGTTCATTGTTAATTTATGATAATTTCTGTGAACAACTGAATTACTTTGTATACTGAAACTTCAAGTTTGGGCAGAACTTTTACTTTCAACCTACTACACCAGAGCAGTGTTTCTACTTTCAACGACGTTACCCGAAATGTTTTGGGAAATGACCAAATGTCGGGAAATTTCAGGAAATCCTGTGCCGAGTAATGTCAATGGAGAATTAATTAACATTTTTAGCATTTCGGGAAATTTCGGGTAATCCTCTCAAAGACGAAGTTAGTATTGTTGTTACTATTTAACATGATCATACGACTAGGAATATAATTTGGGAAATTGTCACAGGAAATTTGAAGGCGCATTTCAGAAAACCAGTTTTGGAAATGTGGAAATACTGCAATGGTCTTTTGAAGGTACAGACAGGGTTTGTGTCAGCTGCAAAACCCTTTTCGAGACACAATTTGTCATATGCAGATCACCAGGAATTTCCAATAATTACGATTTTGCCTTCGTTAGAGGTATAATTCGAATATAATTGATTATGATTTAACGAAAAATTGAAATGAGTTTCAAGGGTGTCTCTCAGTATCTTCAAAAACTACTGCTGTAATACGAAAACGATAACTTCAGGTTCAATCTATTTGAGAAATCGTGCTATAGGTACTATGTATTTTTTTCAGAACGTAAACGAGAATGCGAGCCAGCAGCCTTTTTTACTTCCGTGAAAGACATTAACGTGAACACTATTTGTGTTTTGTGTGCCGATAAAATTGTTTTCCAATCTCTGTTCTACACAGTATTTTGGGAGTAAACAGAGATCATTAGACGTTATTGTAATGGAAGTAGGCCTATATTTGGAATATTTAAAAAGGACCACACAATTCGACCGTTTTTCACGAGCGAACCTATCAAATCCTGTATGTGCCAATACACGCAGTTTAATGCCGCACACATTTTTTTGTTGTTGTTGTATATAACATGCTATGGTGAACAATAGCCAATGAGGAAGGCCAAACCCAAACTCAATATAGGTGACGAAACACTATACGAGTATACCCCAAAGGCTAATCAAAGGTCCACAGCGGATATTGCCTTCAGAATGTTAAGGGTTAATTGACCAGTGCAGTCTTCAAGTGTGAAATTGTGTTGTAATGCGAGATCTGTCAATGAGCTTTTTGTTTAACGCCCTGTTAAATGCCCTTAAGAAAAAAGAAGCTGCAATTGGCAACCCTGTTATCAATGACGATGTCCGAGTAACATCGATTGTAGCAACGTTCAGAGTTTTTGTAATAGTATAATGTAACATTCCACATTGAATGCGTCCATCGGTATGTGTTCCCCTATAAACAGGTCATCCAGAGTTCAGTTCACCGGCATTAGCAGTTTTTTTTTGGTGGTCCATAGGAGAGACTTTATGGCTGCGTCCTTTGTGTGTGTGTGTGTGTGTGTGTGTGTGTGTCGGTCTGTCTGTGGTAAACTCTTAGTACATGCATTTTGTTTTGTTCATATCTTTTCCACACAATTCAACACTGAATGCAATCGAACTTGGATCATAGGTGCAACATGAGTACCTTCACATGTTACTGAGGTCAAAGGTCACATACCAAGGTCAAAGGTCATCTGAAGTCAAGTTGTAAAATAGTATGAAAATTTGTCTCATTTGAAGAGTTGAGGTTCAATTGCAACCAAACTGGGATCATAGGTGCAACACGGGTACTTTCATATGTTAATGTGGTGAAACGTCACATTATTCATATACCAAGGTCAAAGGTCATCTGGGGTGAAGTTTATCTTTACTTATACACAGACAACCTATTCTACACCCTTGTTGCTATTTTTTTCCTGAGTCTTGTCGTCCTTTAAAATCAGTGTGTGTACACAGTAAAATAAGAAGGCGACCAAAATGGAAGTGGCCTAGCTAATTCCAGACGACGACAAGAAAAATGTTTGTTTTCAAGGCCTTCTTCAAGAGTTTTGCGCCATGCTATGCTAAATCATATGTAATAGCATTCTAGTAGTAGGACCTCTATGATATTTTCAACACACTGTATTATATTGTTCACTTGCACCCCAATTGTACTTTTCTTCCTCTGTTGACAATGGGAGATCCCCCTGTTGCTTTTCACAGTTGGCGGTATGCAGCGATTCCAGACCGTCCAGTGTTGCCACTTTCTGTAGTATTTTATTTTATTTTAATCTTGACAAATGTAGAACCAACTTGAACACATTATATAGTCTTCAATATTCGTGTCGGCCTATCTGCATTGTCGGTACTGTGATACATAATTTTGTCCTACTGTATGGTTAACAATTATTTACCAATGCTTTATCATGATTAAACAGAATGTTCGTCAGTAATTTAGATGAACTTGGAAATCTCTGTTTTCTAGAGTGGTCACACAATCGTCTCATCAGTTCGTATTTTACCATGAATTGTATCACTATGTACTGTATTGTTATATTCTTACTTTAAATGCCTACAAAGCACTCTACAATGACTGATTGAACGTTGAATAGTGGGGAAGCCTTAGACTTGGTTAAAGCGAATTGCTATCATGAAATAGTGTATCAATTGGTATATTTGGTAACTGCTTAGTAGCATGTCAAAATGGAGGCCACATCAAGATTGAACAACAAATTTGGCATTTCCAACCCTTTCTGGCCAGTAAAAATTGAATTATGCTGACCGAATATTGATGGTCAAAATAGAAAAAAGTTATGTTTTTCTTATCCTGTTATTTCATGAGATTTTGCATTACCATAATCCCCCAGTCCTAAAGAATTGCAACCATCATTTAAATGGAACAGTACATATGTAAAAAATATTAACTTATAGCTTTTGTACCAGAATTAGCCATCACTGAATTGGTTTTAGGGAAGTTGGCAACCCTGCTATATACAGCTTTCATCGTAGCAGGATGTGATCCAAGTAGAGTGAGTTAATTCCATCAGGATGGACAAGATGTCATGAATCTATCAAAAAGCTCTTAAAGTTGTAGTCTTATGAACAAATTTTGCTTTTTGCAGTCCTGTCAACTCTACCGGTTTTACCGGGAATCTCCCGGCTTCTTTCAAGACCAATTTCCAGGCCTCCCAGTTCCTTGTTCCATCCCATTGACGTTGATCAGTTTTCAAAAGTTAGGGGGACCTGACCTCACCAAAAATTTACTGTGTGGAGATCTATTTAAAGTCAATGGGAGCATCTGCAAAAAGTGAGGGGGATGGTGCCCCCTATGATCCATCCGAGTCATCCAAATTTTCTAGTGCCAATTATAGTTTTGTGTACTGAGTAATATTCACATAACTTACCATTAGTGTGACAAAGTAACATACTGTAATTAACTTGTATTGTGCATACATATTGCAGCGTCAGCAGTTTGGTAACTATAGCCTATAATGATCATACAGTTGTTCAGTGCACGAAAAACTAACTGAAAGCAGCAAGCTTCTTTTCTTATGGTGTGTTCTGTTCCCCAGTTGTAGCCTATAGGCTATTTTATATTTTTCTAACATTCAAATTTTCAGTAGGAATATGCTAAACTCAATATTTTTTCCCTAAATATCAATTTTTTGAACTAGAGAAATTTAATTCTCTCTATTCTCTCTATTAATTCTCTCTATCATATGTCTGCAAGCTTTTTGGCCTCTTCCATGGCCATAAGCCAAAGGTTTCAGATAAAATAATGAGTACTTGGGATGAGAAAAGCAGCACGATGTCTCATGCATTGAGCATGAGAATTGCCTACTTCGAGTTGTTCTCTTGCTCTCATGCTGATATATAAATTTCTCAAGGCAAAAAAAGAGAACAAATTCTATCCAATGTGAGCGAGTAGGATATCGAGGCTGCACGTCACAAAATTCTGTAACCAATCTGCGGTCATGACAGCATTGTCATCACGCTGTCTCCCATCTTTTTTTTTTTAACTTGTGTGTAAATTTCTAAAACACACACAAGATCTCAAAATTATGAATGTTTAGATGCAACTTACAAAGCCTGGGAAGTGCTATTTCCGGCAATCTGGGAGGCATTTTTGGCAAACATTTTCTTTGTGCGCTACGCACCAACCGGCGGTGGTGGCGCTCCCCTTTTGATAGATGTTGGCAGCCCTGTAATGTAACATCTTAGAGCGTGTTTCTAGTGGCTAGTTTGCGCAAACTTTCCAATCAATGGTGAAGAAACAGTACCCCTAATCAGTATTTTTCCAACTCCACTTAGCGCTATTGGTGTGTTTGCAGATGGAGCTTACTGCTTGAAACGCAAAGTCTGCTGCTGTTGTTTCAATGCTATTTCTAGTACATTGTTTACTGTAAACAGTTACAAGAGCATGCAACTTCTGGTAATCAGCATTTAGCAATGTCCATTTGTTTCAAGTGGAAAAGCTATCGGGAATAATCACCAAAAACCTACTATTTGTAGGTCGGTGATTCCGATGAAATAGTGATACTGATTCCGGTGCTCTCTAAGATTGAAAATCAATCTAAAAGATTTAAAGTAGGGACCAATCGAAATTTGGATTGGAAAAATTGAATCAAATAAGATTGATTCTCAATCTATTAGATTGAAAATCTCAATTTTTTTCAATCGTAATTCGTTTGGTCCCTGGTTTCAATCTGTTGAATTAGGAGGGTGAAGATTGATTGGCTGTTTCTACTCAATTCAAAAGCTCTTCTTTTCACTATCACTAGAAACACGCTCTTAGCTTGGCGAAACAATATTTTTGCCAGAAAATTTCACTAATTTGGCGAGAATTTGTCGAATTTTAATTGTTCTACCACCAAATCCCTTTGATGGCCATCCATGCAAGGAGAAATTTCCTACCACCAGATTTTAGAAATGTGATCACCAAAAAATTACAGTCTGAGCCGAAATGATTTTTTCCTTGCCGATCTGATGGCCCAATGCTTTTTTTTCACGAATTCAGCCGATGTCCGATCAAATTTCTTTGTGATTCAGTTAAACTTATTAAGAACGATGTACTTTTGAGGGTCGTTCACACTGCAAGCGACGCGACCCCACTAAACTAGTTGGAATAATGTTATCAGTTATATCCTTTCACACTATGTGCGACACGACTGGATAAAATCGAGTTTGAAAATATTCAACTTTTGTCGCTCCTTTTTCGAGTGACCAATCATTGCCCTTTATTAGATTACATGACTAAGAGGGTAAAAGTTAAAACTACAGAAATCGGTTCAGGGATGAAGAAAAAGTTTGCTGTATTGTAGGAGTAAAATATCATGCCCCAACACTTTTTCATGTCTGGGTTGATGAATGCTTTAATGACAACAACTTATTTCACGTTATATCAGATGACCTGGTCATTGTTTCTATTACACACAAAGTTGGTGACATGTGCACCCTCAAAATGCTTCACATTCCATGTAACGCTCCTTTCTATTATCTCGTACTTACATTGGGCAAATTCCCCATATTTGTAGTATACCAATCGACCTGACATCACCATCTATTCAGAAGCAACCAAGAATGTGATTTTTATTGAACTGACTGTCCTTACAGAGGAGAACCTATCCAATGCATATGCCAGGGAGAAATGTACATACAAAGAACCAATAGCTGAATGTGAAAACAGAGGATGGTTTGTTGTACTACATCCCAGTAGGGAGAAGAGGATTCTATAACACATCTCTAAGCAAATTGTGTCGCATCCCAAGGAACTCTCAGTGGAAAATATAAAA
This sequence comes from Psolus chitonoides, assembly GCA_027564615.1. Classification (NCBI taxonomy): domain Eukaryota; kingdom Metazoa; phylum Echinodermata; class Holothuroidea; order Dendrochirotida; family Psolidae; genus Psolus; species Psolus chitonoides. The sequence goes on along the minus strand of JAODUJ010018865.1, from coordinate 6,876 downwards.
CTATTATGACACAGCATCCAAAACTGCCCTGAGAGTGAGCTATGTGATCTGGCTATGCAGGGAGTTAAAAACATCCGTTATTTGGCTGAATTTAGAGTCGAGACTGTTTATTAACCAGTAAAAGCCAACCTGTTGTAGTATATTCCCATTCTCCTGAATTTCGCAAAAAATGTGTTTTTTGGGGAACTGTGATGCTTGGGCAAGTTCAACAACAGTCAGCGGCAAAACCACCACGTAGCCAATCAGATGGCCGCTTCTGTGACGGTTTCTATTGCCACTGACTGCTCACTGTTGTAGACTGCGTGACACTCTACTTATGTAAAAATAGCATGTCAATTTGTACGTGAACGATTGTTCAGTGGAAGCACAGTCTCTGTTCTCTTCTTTTGCCAGTATTTTTGCATAAAGTCATTCGTTATTGCAAAAACGAATGGCTAGGGCTGGCCGATCCACCAATCAGATTAGAGTATATGAGATAACAGATAGCAAGGGGTTGTAGAATACCCATTCCATTCCTCATTCCTGTTTTCTGGATTAAGTGCAGCATGAAATGTAAACAGGATTCCATCTTCAAAATCTCCTCAGTGATTGCATCACTTTGGGTTCCTTGTTCTCATTTCCCAGAGAAAGTACAGTGTAAAGGGCTGAACACACTACTACGAAACGATTCGATACCATACAACATTTTTGTCACATGACGAGTTGAATAGTGTTATTTCCTATGTGACTGACCACACTGCATGCGATAAAATATTATTGTCAGAAGGGTGCAAAAAAAAAGTCAGCTTTTGTTGTACAATATTTTGTCGCAATGCGATATATTAGGTTTGGCCAATCAATAGTGGCGAGATGTATCATGCATGGGCCACGTGATGGGAAGTATTTCCAGACAGAGAAAAGTATGCTGCATGCAGTGTGTACAGTCCATCCGATAAAAACATTGTGTTGTATCATATCGCAGTAATGTGCATTTCAGCGCTCAACATGCAGATGGCATTTCCATTCACCAAATTGATCTCCTCTTTGCCATGACTGCTTTGTTTGACCTATTATTTGACCTTTGATTGATCACATCACTGAATATTCCTCAGGGTAAGTATAGCATCATATGCTGGTTTAAATTCACATCTTTCAAATATTCTACCATAGTCTTGGATTACCTCTTAAATTATAACATCAACCACTAGCTGTCTTCCTTGTTCCTGAGTAAGTGCAGCCTGAGACACTGATAATGTTTCTCTCCTCCCAATCTCAATACTATACTGATTACATCACCCGTTCTCTTCCTTGTTGTTACCTAAATCCCAGATTAGCGCGGTGTAACATACTGGTGACATTTCCATCGTCCAACCTATAACATCATCACGTTTTATTCCTATTTTTCAGAGAAAGTGCAGAAATGGATAATGAAGTTTCTGTCTCAAAACAAGAGCACCAATGGTGCAGAAGCTCATACAGAATATTCTCAACCCACCCTTCTGTCTTAAAAAAATCTCTGTACTGGTTACACCATCCTATTTTCTAGAATTAGTGCCATATTTCATTTTCATGCAGATTACTTGTTACCATGGCAGTAGTTTGACCATGGCATATTACTTCACCTGTTCAAATATAATGAGCACAATATAAGGAGCGCATAATTATTGGGGAGTCACTATCTCCATGAGCATTCTGGCGGTATTGTGTTTTTGACACATTACATCTCCTGGTTTGTCATAGTTAATAGTGCACTCTGATAAACTATTCTAGCACTCACTTTCTGCAGTTTCTAATACTACGTACACATGGAGCCACTCTCGAGCTCTCCTGAAGCCTGTTTTTCCTCAATTCCAGCGTGAAGGGGGCTTGAAATTGTTTTTTTCAGGTGTGGAAAAAACAGGCTTTGGCTCGAAAAATCCTTTGGCGGTAGCTTAGCCAGGCTCAGAGTTGTCATTTTCTGTCACAGAGCAGTGATAAGCCTAGGTGATTAATGACTTATGACCCAGTTCCGTGCTTATGTCATGTTGTAAATGCTATCATAAATAACCATTGTCTATATATTGCCAATTGGGGGAAAGCTTGTAGGATGAATCTTGGGAAAGTCTACAGAGCCATTAATCATCACTGTTACTTACAGTCTGTGTAGCAGGCTTCATGTGGACAGAATAAATATTAAGCTGGCTTGGGAGGGCCCAAGATTAGAACCCACTGATAAAGGGAACCGTCTTCATGTGAATGCACTACCAGTTTCTATGCTCTACTCTGACCTGTGAACTACCCCATCACCTGTTTTCTGTTGTATTCCATAGGTACCATAGAATGAAATCCTTGTCTACATTTCCAGAGATGCCAAATTACTGGGTCCTGAAAGCGTGAGATTCACGCCTCCAGAAATCATGAGACTCCAACTCTCACCATATGCCCTGATATTTGTTTTTACATCATACCGATGGACCTTACTGCACTAATACAGTGGTTATCACTGCTCAGCACCTTGGCATGAAACCACACAGATGCTGCTGCATGCTGGCACTAGATTCCCAGGACCAGATTCTGGTCTAGCAGCAGACAGAAATAAAAGTAACCACAACACTGATGTAGCGAGCAGTCAATGCAGAATGAGTGAGACCTTCTGTGAGAGCGGGAGGGGAAATGCTAGTCTCACGCTCAATGCATGAGACTGCATTTCTCAACAGTGTGATGTGTTGATGACCATTCAATCTCCAGCATTTCTCTGTGTACTGGCTATAGCATGACCTTTGATCTGTTACATGACTTTGTTTCCTGTCGTTTTCCACAGGGTAGTGTTCTTTTTCCCTTTCCTTGAAGCATGATAGGCCAAAGACATTTCTTCAGCATCTCTTCATTCATGACTGTAATTTGACCGCTGACCTTCAGGATCACCTGTTCTCTACATGGCTTCTGTTTTCCATAGTTGAGACAGAATTATGTCCCAATGATCTTTCATTCTTCAGCATCTGTCAGAGTCATGACTATAATTTGACATTGGACCTGTTCACCTGCTCTCTTCCTTGCTTTTGTTTTTCCAGAGTAATGACAGCGTGTTGTGCCAATGGGCCAATGACCATTTATTCTGTGGCATCTTTCTGTGACCTTTGTTTCACCCATTACATCATCTGTTTCCCTGCATTTCCATGTTTAGCGCAGCATTATGGCTTTTACTATTTCCCCCGAAGCATAATGTGTTGATGACCTTGCATGCTTTGGCATGCCTCAGATTCATGACTGATATGACCTTTGACCTTTATGATCACTTGTTCCTTGCTTTCATTTTCCAGAGTTGAGGCAGCATCATGTGCCGATGATCTTTCATTCTTCAGCATCTTTCACAGTCATTACTGTCCTTTAACCTTCAAGATCACTTGTTCCTTGCTTTTGTTTTCCAGAATTAAGGCAGCAAGATGTTTTGACGACCTGTCATTCTTCAGCATCTTTCTCAGTGTCGTGGCTCTAGTTTGACCTCTGACGGATCACATCACCTGTTCTCCTCCCTGTCTCTGTTTTCCAGAGTTAATGCAGCGTGGTGCGCTGATGACGTCTCGGTCTTCAACAGCTCCCTCAGTGCCATGGTTGCATAAGCAGATGTCGGCAAGGAGAATGAAATCTTCAATGCTAACTTGCTACCATCTGAAATCAAAAAGAAATATGTCAATGTTATAACATACAATAGTAAGCAGAGTCAATTTGGACCTAAACATTTATTGGTGCTCAATCAAACAGAAATTTTGCTGTTGTAAGCGCTGACCTACATATTATCTGGATGGGCAATAGAAATGCAGAACTGAATTGGAAAGCTCCCCCAAATGTTGAAATCCATGCACCACAAGAAAATGTTTGTTACTTTATTCATGGTAGGAATATTATTGTATATTAATATTATGCATGGACTTATAATATTATGTATGTACTTTGAATTGGGCTGGGATGTGAGATCAGTCATAGCATGCACTATATATACAGATTGAAGATATATTATCTTCATCAAACTATTACAATAGACACTCATCATCTTTGTAAAGGTACCTTTGGATTTAAAAATTGTGATTATTTCCAATTTTTCAACAAGTTTGCCTGGGAGCATGTTTCTCTTAGATTTTTCAATACTGAATGTCTGGAATGCCAACTTATTTCATCAGAAAGTAATTACTTCCAAATGGTTAACTGCCATTTGAAATGCTACATCAACAAGTTATCATGAGTGCTCTTTTTTGCATCCTACTACTTTATATTTAATATATTTCATTATTACCTTGCATGTTGACGCCGGTGGTACTCATTATCCACTGTGCGTTACATGTAACAAAGTTCTTACCAATGAGAGCCTGAAACCGGGCAAATTGAGGAGACACCTTACGAAAGAGCACCCTCGGTGCGCTGATAAGAATTTGGAGTTTTTCCAGGGCAAGGCAAGAGGGACAGAAAAGAGCAAATCGATTTTGGATTCAGTCGTATGTCAGGCCATGGGATTGACAGAAGGCCAGTATTCTTGTGGCAGAAAAAATTGCAAAAGCGAAGAAACCATAAAACAATCAACCCGAGCTTGGATTCGGGACCAGTTTGCAGTCAAAGAGGATGATGTGTCGATCTCCATGAGGTTGAAGTTGCAGCTGATCGAGTTAGCTAATGACGATTCTCTCCCGAGTATCTTCAAACGAGAGTCACTGACTATGTTCTGGGTTGAGGCAGAGGAGTATGTCGAACTAGGAGAAAGTGGCTGTTAGATTCTTGATGCACTTCTCTACCACATGGCTTTGCGAGGCTGGATTTTCAGCTGTCGCATATCTGAAGTCGCGATACCGTAACAAGTTAGGAACAGCGACTCTCTGAATTGCGCTATCACCAATTCGAGCGGAGGATTGACTTACTTGTAAGCAGCCTCTAGGCCTAAAAGTCACACTGACTTCCCAATAAACGTGGTGAACAAAGAGAATGAATAAGCAGTGCCTAATCATGAAAAAAGTTTTTATATCGCATTCCTGTCTGCCTTTTCTGGGAATGTAATTTACTGGTTATACTGAGTTCTGGTTCATATATCACTTTTTTAATAGAGTTCCTGAATAAAGTGTGAAGTAAATAGATTTTCTTTGTTTCATGCATGTTTTTAGGTAGCAATCTCCCCTTCCTGACATTGACTGGCTGGCATGCTGACTGGACACGTGTTAACTCGTCTGGCTTAGATTTATCGTGCATTGAAATAATTGTGTGATTTCTGCTAGCTGAATTTATCTCATTTTCTTTTTCAATAAACAACATTTCAGAGCGATGAAATTTTGAAGAGTTGGGATTACCTCTTGGGTGGTGGGTAGGTGCCCGAGCATTTTTGTGGGTCGCGATTGGAAAAGGTTGCCACCCCCTGTATTACACTATGTACATTTTAGATTTTACACACAAATTCGGGGGAACTCCTGGGAAATCTGCAATGGTTGGACAGTCTGTCATATGCAATTGTATTCTAGTCAACCTCATCTCTTACCCATGCTATACTATACATCTCTGATGTGGGTTGCATTTGAGTTGGAATTTTTAGAGGGTCACCTGATGTACATGAACAAAAAATGTTTATAAATTGACTACCATATCAGGTTACATTACTTGCAAATTTGAGGCCTAAAAATGATGAATTAGGATTTCAATGCCTTTACTAAACATGCAAAAGTATTAAAAGATGACTAATAACTAAGCTGCTATAAGTAATGATGATAATGATTTATTTGTTACCTTTCAGAGGGTATTTGTAGGTTGGGTAGCCATCAAATAGATTGGAAAAAGGTGGATGCTCATCCAAAAAAGTTTCAGAATCCGAGATATACACAGATAGTCAAAGACTACATTTCAGACTAGATATACTGTATTTCTGGAAAATAACACTTTAAGGTGCAGTTTCATATATTTATTACATCAAGCAGGGCTCCCAATGAAGAGACAAACAAATGTAGGAGTTTTTCAACCAAAATATAGGAGTTTGTCTCCTGCAATATAGGAATATATAGGAACAAATATACCTGAAAGACACACCAAACAGCATCCATGTGACTATCCTGTGGCACTTACCCCTGCAGATATAACAGTGAATTGCCCCTAGAGGGATGGGGGAGGGTTGGAATGACAAAAGAGAGCGTGTAGTTGGTTATATGCCCGCATGAGTACCTACAGACCTACCAACACTAACATTACTCGGACATTGTAGAATCAGAGGGAGAGAGCGAGAGTACGAACTTTTGAGTTATAATACACACAGCACATTCTGAACAGGTGACACTAAATGACAAGAAAATCAAGAGCGGACACCACTATGTGAGAAATTTTGTAGGTTATCGTATCCGATCTGTGGTTTATAATATGAATGGCACATTTCTCAGAAGCGACACTATAGCCTACACAAGAACTTAAATGAAACGAAATGACACTGCATGCGAAGTGCGCAATTTTTTTTGGTTCTCTTGTCCGAAGTTTGGGTTACAATGTAAACGGCACAGTCAGGACAAGCAACGCCGCATAGCAGCACCAACATCGAGTCACCACTGTGCGTGGAGTGCGCACAAATTTGAGGTTGCCATTCTCAATCTTTGAGTGAAAATATAGGCAACACATTCAGCACAAGTGACACATGAGAAGACAAAGAAAGATGAACACTATTGTGTGCGAAGCACACAAACTCTTTTGGTTGTCTTTGGGTTATAGCCCAATATAAACAACAAATTCAGCACAAGTGACCACACTTGACAAGACAAATAAAGACTGCGTGCGAATCGTTATTTTTTGGGGTTATCATGTGCGATCTTTGTTTTATAAACATCGCATTAGGCCCAACATGCAGACACCACATGATAGGACCGGCAAATCAAATTCCAGGCTATTTTGGCTTGTCAGGTCCGA
>JAODUJ010018864.1:0-17292 GCA_027564615.1 Psolus chitonoides | reverse complement strand
CTCCCCCCCCCCCCCCCCTGGATACGCCACTGATTCATCTTGTTCCTGGCAACGTCAATGCAAGAATTGGAACGAACGGCCATATTAATCACCCTGCGGTCATTGGCAGATACTGTTTCCATGATTTCATAAATGACAATGGTGAACGACTAGTCAACTTGTGTCAAGAACACAATCTTCGACCTGCACAGTTTGATTTTCCTCAGCCACGTAGTCTCTTGTGGACCTGGACCCATCCAGCTGGAACAACGCATCAACTGGACCACATATTTATTAACAACAAGTGGGTAAATTCTCTCAGGAACTGCCGCGCATACAACTCAGTGGAATTTGACCCTGCCCATCGTATTGTTAGCATTCGACTTGTCACTAGTTTAAGAACCAGTAAGTGGAAGCCATGCAAAAGACCCACATGTGATTGTAGTAAACTGCAGGTCCCAGATATAAGAGAAGAATCCCAGCTGAAACTGCCCAATCGTTTCTAAGCATTGAGCGTAATAGATGACACGCTCAACATTTCAGAGAGATATGAGACCTTCGAATCAACCGTAAGAGAAGTTACAGAGGAAGTTGTAGAAAAACGTGAGCCCTGTGGCTTGCCAAGCTGGGTATCGGATAAGACTATCAGCGTGAAGACTCAAAGAGATAAGGCAAAGAAGAGTTTACCTCTTCTAAGTGTCCGGATTTAAAAGAAAGATGGAGGAAGTTGAATGACAGCCTGAATGACTCCTATAAAGATGATGGCGCTGCTTCACCAAATAGGAAAATAGAAGAGCTGAAGTTGGCTAATGAGACAGGAATCTATACCACTACCTGGAAGATTATTCATGCACTCTCCGGCGAGACCACCAAATGTGAAGGTTAATAAGAGAGATGGCACTGCTCCCTCAAGTAAACAAGCACTTCTAGAGGAGTTTAAAACCTACTTTAGTTCACTTCTCAACAATGACAGTGGTTTGGCTCCATTAGAACTACCTACTCCAGCCGATGAAACTCTTCCAACCATTGTTGACCCACCCACTGGTGAAGAGACAGCAGAGTTAATTGCAGCTATGGAAACTAACACAGCAGCTACCCTGAACTGCGCCATCACAGCAGAAGCCCTTCATGGTGGTAGTGAGCATTTGGTCGATGTCGTCCATACTTTTTATTCAGAAGTTTACACTACATTGGCTCCACCAAAACAATGGGTCACAAATGTTATCATCCCAATACCAATAGAAAGGCCACCTTTCGCAGATGTCAAACTACCGAGGCATATCACTGATGTCCATAGCTGCAAAGGTTTACAAAACAATCCTTCCTAACCGTATACACCCACATGTTGATCCCCTGCTGAACAGAAACCAAGCTGGTGTCAGACCCAGACGCAGTTGTGCCCAGCAGATATACATCCTGACACGTATTATGGAAGGTTTCAAGGATTACCAACTCCCTTTGACAATCACATTTGTCGACTTTAAGGAAGTCTTCGATTCTATCAACAGATCAGTAATGTTCTATAGTACTGTGTATGGTATCACACACACCCTGGTTAATGTCGTTCAGGTGTTATATAATGATTCCACTAGTGTAGTTATGGTTGATGGAAGCATCTCTGAAGCCTTTAGTGTAACAACTAGAGTCCTACAAGGGGATGTTTTAGCACCTTTCCCGTTTATCATCCTCGTTGACTATTTACTGAGAAAGGCCCGGAAGTTGTTACATGGCCTCGCCGATTAAGGAGATATCCAGCTAGATCTCTCAATGACCTGGACTTGAGTCATCAGCCGCAGCTGTCGAGAACTGCCGACGCTGCAGCCGATCTTCGCCTTATTATCCGTGCTGCCAGAACTGAACTTATGACCATCAATTGTCATCCTCAGCCTCTGCTTCAGGTTTACGGGAGCTCAATAAACCATGTGGCTGGTTTCAGATACCTTGGGTTCATGATGGCATCTAGTGCAAGCGATCTGAAGAGGCGGAGAGTTCTTGCTTGGGCATCTTTTGGGGAATTAGAATACCTCTGGAGAAGCCACACAATCCCAATTTCTACTAAAGTCAGGCATTTCAACACATCACGTGTCACAGTTTCGTTATATGGGTGCGAGTCATCAGTCATCTCCAAGGATGTGAAAAACAGAATTAACCAATTTGTTACATCTTGCTATCGAATAATGCTGAGCATCAAAAAGGTAGGCAGAGTTTGAGACTAATAAAGTTGGTCTAAAGGGTTGTAGAGTCTGGGGGAGCCGTTGTTTCTCCAAAGTCATGTTCCATCCTGAGTAGATTCCAATTCAGCACAGTTAGTTTTGAACTTGATCTGTTCACAATGTTGTTAGTGTTTGACATCTGTTGACCTCAGATGACCACAGACCTCTCCCAAAACAATGGAGATCATTTACTCATTATGGGGAACATATATACCAAGCATGAACTTGATCCAACTAGGCGTGGTCGACTTAGCATGTTTGCAAGGAAAAAATACCAACGAGAGCACCAATTGTGCAGTAGCTCATATCGGATATTCATTGGATCCCCCCTCCCCCACCCCACAAAAAGTTCCTGATTACAACCAAGATTTGCTTATCTGCACAAACAGTAGACATATGTTTATTAAATGAAATCCCTGCAACAACATGCAACAACATGTAGGCTATTCACAATTTGTCTTCTAATTCAACCAAAATTGAATATGTTGGCGAAGATTGTTATCTGGCCCTCAACATCACATTTGAACAAGTTATGTCTCGCCTACGTATGTTACGAATTGATTTTTCAACAATTTTAGCTGAGAGAAGCAGCTCTACAAATCATCATGTCTCTCCTTCCGTTATTAACGTTTATGTCCCTCCTTCCGTTATTAACAAACGTTAGTACAGAGCTTCCCAGATCTAATCGAGCCATGTTCAGCATGAACAAAATCATTTACTAGGCGTTTTCGAAGCTCTGTTTTATATCTGGGCACCAGCAGAATGTCTTATTTATTATAGAATATTGATGGGAGTTTCAAGTGTAGAAATTGTTTCAGTGATATTTTCAAATGTATGCGATTTTTGTACAGTAGCAAATACAAAGATAAAAAAGACGTGGCCCCAAAAAGAGGAGCGGGCGGCGACGAGAAACATGTTGTTATACTTGGTCTCATGTATTTACTGAGAATAAAGGGGAATTGATTCCTGGAAATAACTTTAAAGAATATAAAGCAGAAGGGTGTGCTAAACAACTTCCAAAACATTTCATCTAAAAATAGTTTTCCTATCCCAAGGTATGACTATTTTAAGCTTAGAGCAGGGGCTGCCATTTTGTTACAAACCATAGCGGTTTTTGCTGCGGGAGAGCAGCTCAAGCAATCATCATGTCGCTCCTTCTGTTATTCCGTTCGGTCGTTAGGTCGTTCGCAAACGCTCCAAACTGGGGGCGCTATTTCAAAATTAACACTGTTCGGTCAGTTGGTCGTTCGCAAACGCTCCAAATTGGTGGCGCTGTTTCAAAATTAACACTGAACATTGTTTCCACTTTCAAGGAAATTACCCAAAATTCGGGTAACACAATGAACTGAAGAATAATCATCCGTCCGTTCCTTGGCCCGCAGCTTCCGAGATCTACTCGAGCTTGTTCCTCCACAAAGTACTTATTCCAAATTTCGAATACGTGTAAAGAAAATTCCCCAAAGCGGATTTTGGATAAGTTATTCTATGGAAAATACGCTCTCAGTATCACAAAATCAGCTTTCCACAATTTTTCTGCAGGTAGAACCGCTTAACTTCAACAATTCACTTGGACCACCAAATAACACATTTATGTCTGGTAAAAAATATTCCTACCAGAGTAGCTTTAAGCAGTTGGGGGAAAGGATAATTATGATGCCTTGCATAATAGCCCTACCAGAATATACCCTGGTGTGAGCTGACACTAATAATTTGCGCTTAAAATGTCGCACTTTTACATTCGCACTCTGAACTGTGCAACTCCAAACTTTTGCCCTCTGAAATTCAGTACTTCAAAATATTGCACTCTAAACTGTTCCACTCTTAAATTTGCACTCTAAAATAGTGCACTCTAAAATTGTCTAACCCATGGTGCTCTCGTTGGGTATTAGTGGGGAGAAAAACAACATTGTGTTGGGAGAGCGGGGTCCGAGCTGAATGAAACATGGTGTTGTTGATGTTGTTGCAGAGTTTCCATAACTGTTTGTGCAATTAGGTATTGGGGGAGTGAACTTTATCCAGTATGAGTTACTGCTCCATTGGTGCTCTTGTTTAAATTCAGCACTTTCCAGACTAGTCTAACAAACTAAAGCTGATACGATAAAAATATCCCTGGGATCTTGTTGACCCAGGTTTGCATGAGGCTGACAAAAGTGCTATTTGTGTTGCTAACAACCAAATTGTGCACAAAATGCCGTCTCTCTAGAGAATTTGCAACAACAAAAAACAGAATTTGGAGACCCCAAGATAATGTTTCCATTTTATTAGTAGACACAAATTGTAAAAAAAAATAAAGGCGACTATGTGGAAATATATTGGCATGGGGTAGCAACCTCGATACATACCCCAAATAACATATCCTCAGTAGATTTGGCAAATTTTGGGTGAAAAAGGGGGAGCTCCCGATCCGATTCAAAAGCACTAAATGACACAGTGGAACACCACAGTGATGTGCGCAAAGGTGGGGCCGGGAGGGGGCACGCCCATTGAACATTTGCGTGGAAATTGGGAAACTTGAGATAAATAAGAGGTATTTAGGGAGAAAAGGGGAAATGAGAACTTGGCCCCACACTCTTTATATGAAATCCAGCGCAGGCCGGTGGCACACAAATGTCTTAACAGACGATGCAAGCCTGCCCATGAGTAATCATGGTGGAGAGGTATTCTCCCCAGATTTCCGGCAGGGAGGAGGACATGGAGAGCATGCCACGTACAAATCTGTGCCCCAAAATGGCCACAAAATGAAATTTCTAGTTTGACAGAAAAAAATATACACATGTGGGCACCCGGGCCAATGAGGAACTACGAGGCCGTTTCGATAGACATGACACCCAGCAAGCCCGTAGCCAGATCAGGTTTCCAAGCTGATGAAACAATTTTTCAAAGGGGCCAGATTTTTCTCCCTCCACCCCCACGGCCTGCAGTGTCCCCAGATTGAACAAGTTTGGTGATGGAACTGCACCCCATAAGCACATCCCCCCTCCCGCGTTGCCAAAAATTAACAGCTGATGAGTATCAAATTGTAATGATTCAGTCACGCTAGAGTGAATATTTTCTGACTTAGCTATAGGCCTAGGCTTACATGAACACTTGTAGGCTGACTCACATCACCTTCATTCAGTGCCTTGCCTATATAGATCATTTACCGGTAGTTATCTAATCACTAATTTGTAGTGTTACATTTTTAACACCCGAAAAAAACTGTACTAACATGTAGTCAAGTTCATTTGTTGCAGGGGTGTAGCCTGTATGTCATACCGGAGCCTGTGGTACAGCAGAGCTGTTCTGTATGTGTTATATATAATATGTGCAGGGGTGGCGATACCTCAATATTGGGGGGGGGGGTGGTTGATTATTTTCCCGAACGTCTTCGCCGCCCATGTATATGTGCTAATTCAGTAGCCTATCCTCAACATCGTCATACAGTATAGTAGGCCGATGTATGGGGGTGGGTAGGTACTGAAAGAATTTGCCATGAACAATCAGTGCATATTCATGGGATTTGCCCTAAAAATTAAGTTGTTCTCTGGAAATTGCATGTTTTCTCTTGTTCATGGAGTATGCTGACCCCCTCATGCTTCCTGCCCTGCATGCCTATGATACCCAGTACCACCCACTTTCCCCCTCCCTCGTCCCCTTTCATCCCAACCTCCTTGGACGAAGCCATCTCTCTACCATAGGCCTACATCTTTCAAGTGCGAATCATGCTAGACAAATTATAACAAAAGCTTACTGTAGGGGACTTGTACCAGGGGGATATGTAGGCCAGTTAATGTGTGCAGATAACCATAACTTGTACTGTACTATATCGCGGGCAGTTAATATAAACAAACAATATTAAAAATAACCACACAGCCTGCTGCTCTGTGATACCAACTATAAATAATTTATTAATGGTGGATACGTGTGACATGGCACAGCTGTTACATCATGGCCATTAAACTGCTTCCGGGTCCCCCATGTTTATTCTGACAGGACTGCCGGGTGGTTGATCTGGCCAGTGACAAAGCAGGCAAATATCGATTTGAATGACGAATTCCTTTTGGGCAAAGAAAATAGATATCTCACTTTAAAATGATGGGTGAAGAAAATTTCTCTTCGTATTTTTTTTAACTCAATTTGGGGCTTTTTAAGATGCGTCAAGGAAGAAACAGCGAATATATGTATTTGTTAATGTTTTTATTAGGCCTATAGTTCTCCGAATGTATACACTGAATTACTTAGAAAGTACCTAATAGGTAAACCCAATGTATTTGGTCAAGATATCAACTTCCCTCTCACAAATCAATGTATGTTCAACTGATCACAACTGAAGTAAAAAATAATAATGTCTCGGACGGGACATTTACCAACTGTTACGAAATTAATAATAATAATTATAATAATTATCAAAAGTGCATAATAGTGATTGCCGTATACTTCGATTTTTTTTGTTTCTCACAGGACACATTGAAACATAGGAAGAGACAAAATATGAAATCAACAGCACATTTTGGCTCCATACGTAAATATCGCTAACTTACGGGACAATTTTAAAATTAATTTGGAACAATAAAATTGATTATTCAATCATTGAACGGTTTTAGGTGATCAAATACCCGGCCGTAATGTTTATATATTCCCTAAGGTAGGCCTACATGTAATCTAATTAGGCCTATCATGATCCACAAATTTAGCAATGTCAATTAAAGTAATTTAACAGTTTTCAATCCGGGTAATTAGGAATAAAGTTTTGTAACAGATGCATATTGATATGGAATAAAATAAACCCTATTATACAAGCGCCACAGGAAATTCATTAGTCACATTATATTATAAACTGATTTCAACTGAAGAATTAACAATATTTGTGTTCTGAAATTTCTGGGGGGGGGTGCGAATCATGGAAAGTGTAAAAAATCCAATTGACCTGAAAATCTAGGGGGCGAACGCCGCCTGTGCAATCCCTGGATCCGGAACTGTCTTTGTAATTCAAGTTACTTTCCATTCAGAATCCACATTGAGGCTTTAAGAAATAGGCTATTTTGAATTATTTTTTATAGGCCTACTTGGTCCATTCAGAAATTCTGATTTAAAATCCAGTAAATAGTAAATACCACTTTACCTCTTCTTTTAAGTAACCTAATTTATATTACTGCCTAGGCCTACTTTCAAAACCACAACATGTCCCAAGTACCCACGCTTCCTCCAGTTGCAGCTTGTCTGTATAGTTGCCATGGTCACCTGCATAGAACTATTCCTGGTTGCGGTGTTGAGGAATGTTAATATTACATAGTGTAGCCAGCGATCCTCTATTAGGAAATGATGGATTGTCCTCTGTGACTTGATAAACCCCACCAGACGGTTTAATGGCAGTGTTTGACCTGGAGGTTAAGTTGTAAACAAATCAATACCATACCTGTTCTTTTTGTGTTGTATCGACAGTTTGGACAGGTTGACGTGTAATGAGATGTCATGTTTATTCATAGATTTGTTGAATCTGAGGTAAATCTGTTATATTCTTGATCTAAACCTGAACTAGATCAGATTCTGCCAGCAGAAGATCAGATAAAGCACATTTAATAGGGCATTCCTGATCTTATGGACTTTCCTAGTGGTTGGTGCATGCATATAAAATATAACACATGAGGTGACTTATCCCAACAAAGGTATCTACAACTTCCCGGGTAATTACCTCACCCAAGTACAAGTGTTGCTCGAGTTTATAGCAGCAACTAGAATGGGACACTGGAATCTGCATTTAGCAAAGATGGAAGAGTTGCTCTCATACTCATACATATGCCTACGATCAATATGATATGGACGATGTAGCGGATATGACAGAACTACAAAAAACTGATGCTGAAACCTGGGAGTTTCTTAGCAAAAGAAATGTTGTCATCAGCAAACATAACATCCCATTCACGGCCATTGACCCTGATCATGCCATTGAACAAGAGCAGAAGAAGATGAAGATTAGAGGTGACTTTGTTGGTATTACAGTCAATGAAAGTACAATTACCCACACTCAGTCATCTTGTCGATGAGTTTAAGGACTATGCAGGAATTAAATGCAAAGGGGTTGATTCTTATCATCATGAGCTGTTGAGAGGAGAGAGTATCGCAATGATCAAAAGTGCTGAAAGGATCATTGATGTCATCACCAGACAAGGTAACCCATTCTTAAAGAATGATATGTTTAACTTAGTGACTTTTGCAGTTACCACAGAAGACAAATGATATAGAAAACCGGGACAAATTGGGAAAGGAAACACTGGATTATGGACAAATTTGTTTCAACAAGAATGTCGGAGAAAACAGGTGAATTTTGGGTCCCTCAAAAGAAGAACAACTTCTCATACTTCAAAGACGCTGGAGCTGTAACTAAAACGAAAATAGAGGGTCAACTGTTGTCAATCAAACAGGAAAGAAAGTTACTATCAAGACTACTGGTTGTTGCAAACAGTATGCCAGAGTTGAATGTTGAACATGTCATTGGAGACTTCGAGTTCAACATCGCTCCACCTTTCAACTTCCATTCTTTGATTATGCAATCAGGAGGAAAGTTTACATTGTTGTCCCAGTCCTGAATCTCCCTCTTCCAGAAAGATTTACTACGGCGAACAGTAAGATTGATAATGAAGCTGAGCCCAAGTCAGTGTTTATCATTAATGCAATGTGTACTGTCAACATGGTCTCTGTCAGTCCCGAAATCACAAATGTTCTGGAGTTTGCAAACAAATTCCTAGATATTATCCAAGAAATGAGTACACCATATGATGGAATCAGAGTTGCATTCGATCAATATCTCCCAGGTTCATTGAAAGAGACAACTCGTGACAAGAGAACGGGGAAGACCACAGCTATACATTACTATGTGAATAACGACACTGAGATAAATGATGTCAAAATACTTCTTGCACATATAGAGACAAAGTCTGAGCTGACTAAGTACTCAGCCAAGAAAATTCTCAGTCGTTATCCAAATGCATCTAAGAAGGTGCTAGTAATGTATCACACCAACATAAAGGGAGCTGCCCTCTGACAGAAATTGTCAGCATGCCCGATTTGAAACCGAGTGTACACAATCTGGAAGAAGGTGACCAACTGGTACTTCTTGATGCATTTGATGTTATGCACAAGGGAAGTAATGTCATACTTGACGTTTTTTTTCGTTGATTCAGTTGTGTTTATCCTTCTCACTGGTCATTTCCTCTCGCTTCCGGACAATACCACTCTTGTGAGGAAGAGGGGAACAAGAATATCTATTTAAGAAAGCTATTATAGGCTCGGTCATAACATGGCAAGAGCACTCACTGGGTGGTACACATTTAAGGGCACAGACAACACAGGATCATTTGCTACTAAAGGAGTCTCTAGTCACTTCAAGACAATTATGAAAGCCGACGATGACATACTACAGGCTTTCGCTGTGTTTAGCCTAACATGTGAAATCCCTCAATGGATATTCAGACAGATGGAGAGGTATATTTGCCTACTGTATAAGACAGCAAACATAATTGCTGATACACTGAAAGAGTTGCGGTGGATGTTGTTTGCCCAAAGAGGCTCTGACGGACAGCAACTTCCTCCAACTCTTGGGACACAGATCCCGCACACGTCTAGGGCATATTTCATGTCACTCGTATGGAAGTCATCGCGTAAAACTAGACCAGTTTTGCCGAACGCAGTAGACTACCACTGGAGAGAAAATGAAGGCAAGCTGGAACCCATTTATTGTGTCAACCCTCCAGCTCCAGAAGCTCTATTAGAACTACGTAATTGTAACCTTGGAAAAATGTGCAAGACAAACGCATGTGGATGCAGGAAAAATGGGTTCCATTGCAAAGATATGTGCGGGTGCAGTGACAAATGTGAAAACCGTCACCTAGATAGCACAGAAAGTGATGATGAATGAATAACTTTAATACCGATTGTAAGTTCTAGAAAATGCCATCAATGGCCGGACCACATTCAGGGCAGTATATACTGCAACCATATGATACACTTGGTTGCTCTTTGTATTCTTTCTGACAAATTGATACGATTCAGGTGTGTTCACAATGAGTTTATTATGGCCTGCGTTATTGTTTTAACATTTATATTCTTACTACACATGTGCATGTACCGTAGTGCTCACGATACTGTGATCACATAGTACCCAGAACCGTTACGGCTCTGATAGTACCCATCTACGGAGGGAACACATATCGATTTCAAAGTAGAAGTACTAGAGCTTCGTTACCCGATAGGGTACACACGCCCTTTAAGTGTTTCTATAGTCCTGTCATTGTCGTTTGGCCTATTCTTACTGAGATATTATGTGCGTTGGTATTTTCTCTGAGAAGGCAAAGATCAAATATATTCCGTAAGCATTGAAACATGGCGGCCATTTTTAAAGGAGCCCACAACGAAATAAGATGGCTCCTATAAATGTAACAACAAGTTGACATTGATTCTATGCTATGTCAACAAGCAGATAAAACAATAAAGTTGCTTTGTGAACCTAACATGAAGTAGAATACAACTGCTCCCTGACTAAATGGTTCAGGTGCGTGAGTAGCGACCCCTCAAAGTTACCCCATCGCATAGTCACCTTGGGGGTTCCTGTAGAGGCGAAGCTGAGAAATTGCAGTTCATCTGCTTCAATTTAGACTTAAAAACACCATTGCCTATCACCGTAGCAACGGGTGCCATAGTAGTGGTCTAGGTGCGTAAGTAGCGACCCTCATGGGTACCCCGTGGTATAGTGTGTATGGGTGCTGGGAGGTCCAGTGGGGATCTTTTTGCAATTTGGTAGACTGCCTTCAGACTTAAAATTTGGTTAAAGTGTTACAAATATTTACATTCCTGAAAAATATTTGGGAATGTGGAAATTGTTTGTCAATTTTTCACGTAAATATGTTTTTCAGAAATAACCTATAACCAGTCAACAAAATGTGGGTAAAGATTACCCAAAGTTGAGTAATATTTCAGGATTTTTTGTTTAGACATATAGCTCAACAACCTCGTGGTTGAATGACGTCATATTTGGGAACTAATTAAGTGTGGTAAACGCTTCATTTAGCAGGAGCAAATGCATGGGAAAGTAAAGCCTTAAGTGGAAGTTTATGGGAAATTTTTTATATATGCATTCAATATTTATAAATAATATGTTTTTTAGACATGACTAAGAAAATATTTTAACCAATTATTCCCAAATTCGATAACAAGGTGAACTGCGACAAATGCATATCGAAATAAATGTATATCGATATATTTGAAATGTGAAAGTTTTTTTCTAACCAATTTTTGGGATGCGTATTTTTTTCAAAGATATATCTCAAAAACAGTAGAACTCAGTTTGTATTGTATTTATAGGAGACATCAAAACCAGACCCCAACCATTGCTGACCATAACAAAGTCTCCATGCTAGTAGATCAGATGGAGCACGATACCACTATGCTAAATGTGACCTCGTAGCCACTGCCACAAGAGAGATGGCACTGGAAAGTCTTCTCAAGAAGAAGAAGAAAGTGCACCTCCTATCACATAGTGCTAAAGTGTTGGAGGCAAGGAATGTCCCGAAGACAGCCTCAGGGAATTATAACATCCGTCCCACTAGAAGATCTAAAGCCAGGGTTGAGGCAGCAAAGTCAGCTCTTGATGATGTCTACACCAATGAACTTGATGATCATCTCAAGACAAAAATTGAAGAGTTAGAAAGGGCTCATGAAGAGAGGAGACACAGTGCAGCATGTGAAGTTCTTAGAGGACTTATCAACAAGAAGGTTTTGCCAATCATAAGGATTAAAGTTGCAAACACGGATGAACGCCTGAACACCTGGTATAATCTTCAGCACACTTCTTGGAAATCCCGACCAACAGCCAATACATTTGATTTTTTTGACATTCTCCTTTCTTCAACAACAAAGCGTCTGACAAGTTACCAAATAATACCAACCCATTCACCTTGGATGAATTACGCACTGCCCTTATAAAGCTCATGCATGCTACGACACCTGGCCCTGACAACATCCCTGATTTCATCTGGAAGAATGATATATTCCATGTGCAACTTCTCAAGTTCTGTTTTCAGGGCAATAAACCGTTTATCTGCTGAAGAGAGGCGATCTCCAACAGCCTGGACATTACAGAGGTAGTACCCTGTCTGCGATTGCTCCGAACTCACTCCTACTCAAATGCATAATACGACATCTTGATCCCATTCTTCGATGGAACCAAAATGGCTTTTCAAGGTAAAGATCCACACTACCAGATAATCTAGCATTAAGAAGAATCATCGAAGAACTGAGGGTATCTAATGCGCTTTACAGAGATGTGTTGGCAGGCGACCGTCCACAGTATGCATAGTATAACTCTTTAGACACTGTCTGCGTTGCATGTGTCTCTACTTCTTCCCCTGGCCACGCATAGCTCGGAACTGCCAGTATGTAACGCGAATTTCGAGCATGGGGATACATGGGTATTGGGCGTGACGCCGCCGGGCTGTTGCAAACAGAAGCAACGGACTTAAGCTATTGTCGCGCAAATTCCCCCCTGCCTAATGTCATGGAATTTGTCTTGACTGCAGGTATCCTACAAGGCGACACGCCTGTTCCATACCTCTTTGTCATTGTCGTCGACTACGTCTTAGGCCAATCAGTAGATACCATCAATTTCAAAGGTCTTACAGTGGGCAGGAAGTATGTTCATCATACCCAAGAGCACTTGACAGACCTAGACTCTATTACGAAGATGTTGTTATACCTGCAGAAATGATATCCTCTGCCCAAGATCTGCTCATTACTTTCGAGGAGTCAGCTGCTAACGTAGGACTTACGCTGAATGCGAAAAGCCGGATTATTTAATGATCCGTTCAATGAATGTTGACATTTGGGGCATATGTTGGCGATAGTGAAAGGATTTAATGTCTAGAAAGGGACGAGCATAGAGCGCTTGCGATATATTGCATCATACATGGCAGTCCGACATCCCCACTGCAACCAAGATCGCGTTTTACAGAGCCTGCGTGGAAAACATTCTTTTGTATGGTGCTGATACTTGGACTGTGAAAGAGAGCCTCGATGAGACACAAACTAGACTACTAATGTATGTTCAAAGTTGTCTTGGAAGAACCATCCAACCAAATTTCAAATTTATGGTAATTTTCCACCAACATCTACAGTCGTGGCACCGAGGCGGACCCGTTTTGCTGGTCACTGATACAGAGCAAAAGACCAGGTCATCTCGGACGTACTGCTATGGAGACTAAGACGTCCATCTAGAGGAAGCAGAACTAACTTATCCTGACTCATTACCTAGAGATACAGGATTGACATGTGATGAACGCGGTGCGGCCATGAGCGACACGATCCAATGGAGTAATAGTGTATCCATGCTCTCGAGGGCAGTCGAAGGATGATGATGATGAGAAATAAATGTATTTTCTGGATCGCTTCGCGCGCATTTCTGTGTTGCATTTCATTTCGTATAGGCATGGGCATTATAGAAGGCACGTTTCCGGAGATAAACTGATATCAGGCCCATATCGTCTCTCATATCCAACTCCAAGATCTTTCCCACGAGCAGTAATATCCCAACATGGGCTGACGGGGGACCACCTGCTTTTGGTAAACCTGCTCCAAGGTTACGCCACTGGTCCCAAGCGTACCCCCTCCCCCAATTGAAAAGTCTGTGGACGCCAATGGGGTCAGGGTGTGCTCTCACCCATATGACTATGCCCTCGTGTTATATGAACCTCTATTGAAGTTCAATATTGCAAGCCTACCGTAAAACACTGGCCTACATTTTGAAATTCTTGCGCGTAAACTTCCCATCAGTAGTCATACATAAACTAGCGGATTATCTGGGGTTTTTTTTGCTTTCATGCATGGGGGTATATAGACAGGAGCGGTAGAATCGGAAGCGTGGGGGAGGGGGTGCGTGAGACCATGCTTACCCCACTTTTATTAAGACATTTCCTCATTTCAGTCAATGTTGCCTTTTCAGTTTGAAATGACCAATTAATTTGAAATGTGTCTCCTAGATCTTAATGTACCCCCCCCCCCCTATTGGAACTACTTCTGACACACCTGTGTATAAATCTCCCCATGTGCGCCCTCTCGACCCCTAACAGAAATATCGATAAACAAACACCTCGCCAGTCTGCGATACACTAACTGTTGATGGCCTATCGTTTACCCACATCCGTGATTTATTTTGCATACAATACCCTCCACCGTTTCACGGTTTGAACTTTGATATTTGACGGGACTTGGCACCTTTTTATGACAAAGCCTATTGTCCTACCAGTGATCCTAATCGTTTGCTCATCACTGCGGGGTTATGAAATCTTTTTCTGTAGCCTAGTTACCGAAAGTGGCCGGCCTACACTAAAATTCATCTGCAGTGACGCTTATTCGTGTCATATTTTCGATCCACCAGAAATCGGCAGAGAATTATCGTAGTATCGAAGGTAAGTTTCCTGAATCTCTAGCTCAAAGCTTGGGTTGAAAAAACGCAAACATTTAACAATAGTTAAACTAATGACATTCACGGACTACCGTCGTGATCCACATGCCATGGGAAATCTGTAAAGTTTACTCCAAGGCAGTGTTTATTCCAAAGTGCAGTACTGCAGTAGACCCTACTTGTGCAGTTGCAAATCAAAATATGCAGTTGTAAATCAGAGGTTGTGCAGTTTTGAATGTTGAATATATATTAACTAAGTTTACAGCGGCCCAAGGCCTCCTGCCCTTCGGGCCTCGTCTTGCCCTTCAGTGTAGTACTAAAACTCCCTTAGAATAAACCCTGCTCCAAAGATCATGGATGCAGTCTGGAAGCTTGTGAACACGCACAACATATTTTGGGGTTTACTTACAGGTAGAAGACTGTGTCATGGCCGTGGCGCGCAGATGAAGAAAGGGGAGGGAGGGGTCGGAGTTGCTGAATCTTAGCTATCCATTTGTCTCTCTTACTTTTTCAGTCCTCAGCTAACAATATAGCTGCCTTAAGCCATAGGATCGCCCAGTCCATGCTGGAAAAAAACCCATTACAATAGTGTGGATCCAGTCTGTGCTCGCCAAAATACCAATGAAACAGCGGTGGAGAGTCTTGGTAATGCGGCATCAAGCTAGGTGACCATCAGTGGGTGAAATCGAGCTTACTGGAAGGTAACATTCACTGTGTGGATATAGAGCTATCTTAATGGAATTTGAGTCAAAATTCTCCGTTGAAAGCTGTTCCCCCGCCCAACAATTTCGAAATATTTTCATAATGCTGCTCATTTGTAAAAGTTGCAAATAGTTCAAAATGACTGAGCTGTATTTGGTCGTATTTCTAGTCTAATTTTGAAACAATCCCAGGCTACGCGCGTTATGTCTCTTGTTAGTTCCAATTATGTAACTTCAGCAGTTTTCTTCAAACCGCACTGGTGGCAGCTAGTCTATTGCAGGGCCATCAATGCAAAACGACCAATTAGCACCTGGGTGAAGAGGAGCAGTGTAGGTAAAGTGCCTTGCCCAAGGACACAGCGGAAAAGCTGAGCGATCCTGGGAGGATTCGAACTGGCAACCTTTCGATCTGTAGTCCGGAGCTCTACCGACTGAGCTATCCGCCCTCGCTTTATGCACATTCCGCCCGTCGCGGGCGTTACTGTTCATATATTTCCATGTCCATGCAAGTATAAACGCACTTGTCTCAAGGTTAGGTCTAGACTATTAATTTTCAGGTGGAAAAAACTTACGAACAGCATTAATCTGAAACGCTTCATTAATAAAATGATTGGATTTTATGAGAAATAGTACAGAATAGTATATTTTCGCATGCACTGGTTCCTTTAATGATGTGATATCTTTTACGCATTTCCCACGCATCGTAGCTGGTTGCCACAAAAAAAATTGCGCGCTTCGCGCACGCTAGCTGCACTACTATTTTGTTACCGTAGTTTTTCACGCATGTGTGGTAGCCGGTTATTTTCGCGCGCACGAGCTACGGTGGTGTGCCATATTTGTTGCGCATTTTGCATGCATGGTAGCTGACTACCACAAACATTTTGCGAGCACTAGCTGCATTATTGATGCCATAGTTTTGTTTGCACATTTCGCATACATGGTAACCGGCCATGACGTTTTGCGCGCTCCGCGCCGCGCTCGCCCTAGCTGCATTATTACTGTTATATTTGTGACGCTTTTCACATCCATGATAGCTGGCTGCCACAGTAGTTTGATGATTTCGGAAGAGCTCTTACGCCGGGAGGGCCGTGCGACGTCGAGCGGGTGTTTCGTGATTTCCGAAGAGGGGACACTGGCCTTTCCTTTGTTGGGCGTTCACGATTGTTTTGACCGATTTCCACGCATTCTTGATAGACAAAATGTAGGCTACATCAGCATTTTGGCTCAAACACGTGTCTATACGTGTCCCAATGTATCACTGTAAATGTACGCCATTTTGCTCGAGCTTTGCAATATTTCACCCCGTCGATGGATCCCCCCTATACCATGGATACGCCACTCGGCTTTCAACTCCTACAATAATATTAACAGTCATCGGTTGCGCAGCTAGGTGAGTCAGGGGGACAAATCAATACTGAGCTCTAGGGTCCCACAATCAGTGAATGCTCCGTTAGCTCAATGAACCCCTCAGGGGCGTAGATGCGGGGGTGCCTCGGGGCGTGGTCCCCCTAAATACCCCAAACGAAATGCTGCCTAACTACTAGGTCAATTGGAGAAAATGCTTTATTCTCTCATGATTTTGGCCCTCTCAAAATTGTGCCTGGCCCCATAATTTTTTAGGTCTGGCTACGCCACTGGAACCCCTGGGCCCTGGGGCGCTGGCCATTGAAACACCTATCGCAACGTCACGGACAGTCACTTCAATTCCAACTGATTCTAATGGACGTAAATCGATTGAAAGTTGGTTTACTCTGAATTATAAGGGCTGGGATATTGATACGTATGAATATTTTCACTTCAGATAGCCTACAATCGATATTCATCCCCGCTTTCCTTTTGATTTGAAAATTCCTGGAACCTGGAAGTTCCGTCTTCCACTCTACGCTGATCGCGTAGGTGGGGTGTCGAGAGTGACGGGGGGGGGGGGGGGGGAGAAATGTACCAACAAGTAAACGAACATGCCAGAGAA
>JAODUJ010018753.1:0-12604 GCA_027564615.1 Psolus chitonoides | reverse complement strand
TAAGCCACTCCTAAATGCTGGGAGAGGTAGTAGCAACATGACCGTCACCACTGCAGGACAGCCATGCCAAACCTTAACCAATGAACCCGATGTTTCCCTGAATGAATTGCTCTCCCACTACAACAAAACCATCAACAACTGCACACAACTTTTTGACGAAACCAGAAATTTGCGAAACCATCAACAACATCGTACAGGTTTTAGACGAGCAAGCAGACACTGAGTGTGATTTGAACCCAGGAATTGTTAGTGCAAGCGGTACACTCAATCCACTATGCCATGCTACCATCTATTCCATCCGGACGAGTGTTGTTTCCCTCACTACCACTAAATGTCCTGTACCCACCCCAAGGGCATCACACACCACTTATTTAAAAGGGAACTGAAGGCAAACTTTTCGGAGAGATATGTTGTAGAGCAATCAAATTCAAGTACTTTACCAAAAAATTACATTAAAAAATCTTGTTTCTTTCATTGAAAATCAATTGAACACATTATAAAGAAATACATACGCCAAAATAGCTAGTAGTCCAGGTGTGACATCATAGACTTGTTAAAAGTCTGCTACTTTTCCAATTTAGAAATCTTGATAACTCCTGAACTAAACGAGATTTTTAAATGCAGTTTTCTAGTAAAGTACTTGTATTTGATTGCTCTACAACATATCTCTTCAAAAAAGTTGCATACAGTTCTCCTTTAAAGACCCATCCCCCCCATTCCGCAAGAGAATTTCACTGATATTACAGCCTGTGATTCACATGCAGGACTGCAGGAGGCTAAATGTTGCATCGGTCAAAGCCTACCATCCACAACTGCAAAACTTCAATTGAGCTGTCCAGTCATGCATGTCTGGCATATTTAGGGTGACAGAAATGATCTTGACATGAGTGCCTGATGGGTGTAGATAATTTTCTTCGAGGGTACAAACGCAATGTTTGGACTGAGGGGCAAGGTCATGTCGTCATAGATGAAATGGCCTAAATTTGCCTGAATAACACATCAATCAAACTTTTTGAATGGAACCCCCACCCCCTCCCCCATGACCTGCCGCCGCTGAAATTTGGAGTGACAGAAATGGCCTTGACAGGGTTGTATATGTGGCATATTGATGATCCAGAATCTGATGTGAATTTCTCCCAGAATTGTGTCTGTACACTGGCAAGTGAGTTTGAACGCGAAAGACAAAGTGAAGCCATGATGAACTATAACCTGTTACCATGTATAACTTCAAAACGAGACGGTTACTGCAGGGAAAAGCTATCTAGAGTCTAACGCATTTTCCTGGCTGCTGGAGAGTGGAGACCACATGCTGTATAATTAACAGCTATAGCGTACTGCGCCACTAGTAAAAATGTGCGGGCAAGTGTATTGGTTCATTAAATGACTAGTATCCCTTTGTCCTCCAAAGATGCGGGCATATCCTACAACCTAAACCTTAAAAAAAATACAGAAAATAAAGGCGCTGAGTGATAGAAGAGCTAGGCGGTATTATACTCTGTCACTTATATGGCATATTCCACCAAATGTGGAGATATTTGTCTGGTTTCAATGTGCATATATACATATATATGCGGGCGAGGGAATGGAAACAAATAAGTACGGTGCATATAAACCATGCACAACTGTCGCTCTATCATGTCTCATGAGAATGGCAGTAAAACGCTTGACTATATTATGCTATAGGATATATATGCTGCAGTCATTTGGTTTGCATATGAAATATGATATGTATAATATGGGGGTGGGTGTACCTGCCCCCCCCCCCCTCCTCCTAGACACACAGACTTTGTGAAAAATCCCTCTTTCATTAACATAGTGTCTTTTTTCAGTCAGTCGGTGGAATGCCACATCAATTTGAAATGCCCCCCCCCCCAACCTAGATTGAAACTACTTCGGCGCCTCTGACTTCATCTGACTAAGTAGCCATTCTTTGGGTTGCCTGTTGTTGTTTTGCGGACACGATAAGGTGAACACCATTCTAGGGATCTGTATAGGGTTTATCCGGCATTCTGGTGCGTATACATCCCTCAAGAAATTGCTGGTGAACGGCGACTTCCAGCAGTGGATTAATGATGCCCCCACATACACATACAGCCACATACATACACATACACATTCCACGCATCACCACATGTAGGCTACACCACGTGCGTGTGTGCTTGTTCAGAGGCTAACGCATCCTGGCAGCCTGTAGCCAATGACCTATGCATTCATAAATCTACCATGCACGTTGCAACAATGTTGTCGTACATTGTAACACACGCACCGGACATGCTGACATGCTTGTTATACATGTAAATAGAAGAAAATAAACTCGATATGAGAAAGATTCGATTGTCTCGATCTCGCTTAATCAGGTCATCCAATAATGTTTTGCTTCAACTGGAAAGGCTCCACAAATAACCGCTCAATAACCCCATATTTTTTCGCGAAAATGTCACTTTTGATTTCACAGGAAGATAAACATATCCCTCAGATAATACTTTTGTGGCGCTTTATACCAGAAAGTCCGGGTAATCACAAGTGGATTATTTCCTTTATGAGCATATTAGGTGCATTTATTTTCGCTACTTTCATGGATCATTTACTGCAAGGAGCTGACGATCATATGACGGTGACTGGTATAAAATAAAATGCATTGTTTGGTTAGTAAATAATCATGTAATTGTTACATGAATGTACTGGAAAACCGAAAACATTGCGTGGGCTGATAGACTATATGGCGTTAATCTAGCACTGCGTCATGATATTCCAGTTAATATTACATGTAATGTACTTTAGTTAAATGGTATACCCGGGAATGTGGAGGGGAATGGTGCAAACATTTGCACTGCACTCAAGCTGCTCGTTAGAGTCAAGAAAACAGAAGCTGCCATTGGCAACACTGATATCAATGACGAAGTTTGAGTAACATCGACTGGAGCACATTTAGGAGATCGCCCGATACTATAATCACGTGTAACACTACATATTGACTGCGTCTATCGTTACGTGTTACCCCTAACTGAGGTCATTTAAAGGGGCACAAGCGTCTTCTTCCTTATTGACCCTTGTGGCCCTAATTGAAGCCCCTGTTTTGAAAACAACTGTGCAAAATATTTACTAAAAGCAATACAGGACATTTTTCTAACCAGTGAACATATATTTTTTCTTCAAATAAGACCTAGTAATATAATATCAACTGAATGTGCCAATATTGTTTACCAATCATTTTTTTATGGGCTCAGCAAAGGGATTTTTTTAACCTCATGCATGAGCAATTAAAATCTATGGCAGAGAGAGAGAGATACTGTTGGTTTGGAAGTTATCTAGTCGTTCTGGGGTTAAACGTAGCATTTGCCTAACAGCAACAGACTGCAATCAGGACAACCGGTATATCGTATAGGCCTATGTATTCAATTACAAAAGTATGGTTAATTACATATGATATAGCCTAGCCGCCATTGTAAACACACATTTTAAATGAGGACCGACAACTTCGAAACGTGTAGGCCTAGTTGTGATTGTTTCTAAAAATGAATATGACGTCAACCAACTTGCGCGTGAGTATGCGTGTCGGTAGGTGTTATTCGTGACAAGTGTATCTCTGGAAATTTGGATACCTATAACTTTATAAACTAGAGGTTGTCTGAAGGTCCTTGCAACACAAAGTCAGTCAAATAGTTGCAACATCTGTAGCTGAAATGGGGATTTACGCCGAATATTTGCAAACTCTAGCTGAAAGGGGGATTTTTGTCTTGGTGAAAGTTTAGTTGTAACTTGCGTCAGAGAGAGTGAAAGTTGTTGGCTTCCGGTGGTGAATAAACAGCACTGTCAGCCGGTATCGCGTTACCCGCCGATATAGGAAAGCCATCACAGGATCAGCATCTCTAGCAATTACGATCAAAACAACATCACATGCCAGCCCAATACTGTCATGTCACTGATCTTGTGACTGGTAGGTTACGTGCCTATAGCCTCCTACCAGAATGCAAAATAATCAGCACTTTATGGGACGGTCTTGTGACGTCCTGCCCTGCCGCAACTCATGGAGTTTCGTACCTACCTGCCTGTAGAGGTCTAAGCTCGGTGTGTCAAGAGGTCAACGGGCTACAATACAGCATTAAAAGTACATGAATGACAGGCCAAAGGCTGACAGTGCATGCATGTTGATGCGTGTGCCAGGAGGTGGGACTGGGGGATTGGGGTGTGCACGTCTTTGCCATCACGGTCCCAAATAAAAACCGGGATTGCTTTGCAGATGAGAGTCAAACTAACATTTAAAAGTGTATGCATGGGAGACGGATAGCCTCGGAAGAGGTCAACGAATATGGCCGTGGGTGCATGCCGCGCGCAGCGTATGTTGGGTGCGTTAGATCGCGGTGGCGGGTGGGGGGGGGGGCGTTATTATTGGAGGAGTTCTTATGAACGAGGCACACGTGGCTTAGGTACTACCGAGGCATTCAAACACTTTCTCTCGGTAACGATCTCTTAGCTCCCCACCCTGGACTGGTCTCTGCACGTTTCTGTACATGCCTCTGTCTACCAAAATAAGTTCTGATTCGTTGCACGTAGATTGACAGATGGGAGAAGGACACGAATAATTGAGGGTGTGCTGATAACTACGCGAGATCGGTAGGCCAATAAACACGCCGAAGGACTAGGGCCTAGGGCTAGGCGATCCACGACCCCCAGATCCCACTTTCTGACGTTGGTCTCGGTACTTCAGCAACGGATAAAGCAACTATACATCGACGCACCAATGGTGGCTTATCCAGGGTCGCATTTGCACGCGACTCCAAGAACACTGAGATCACGCAATTCAACCAGGAAATTCCGGTTTTGCTTTCATATAGCCTACCCTATCTGCCTATACAAACCACTTGCATTAATGTCTTGGCATAAACAATACCATGCACGGGACTGTAAATGATTGTATACTTTTGTATTGCAACTCAGATCATGTTAATTCGTTGAAAAACAACACCCATATTCGGCAGGGTCCAGGGGAGAAGCCCCTGGAAGCCAAACGATTTGGTGCACTCTATAGTGGTCTCCGATCGACTAATTATGGCAGGAAAACATATGCGCGCGCAGCGCGCCCAAAATGTTCATAAATTTTAGCCATAATTCTCATGAAATGTCACTTTCCAAGCCAAAAATAACTATATTTCTCATTTATTGTTCACTTGGCCAAATTATTGGGGGAATATTGGATATTATGCCCCCCCCACTCAAAATATTGAGGGGGACCGTGATCGCCGCCCATGATCTTCAGAGAGATTTATGAGGTGTGAGTGACTCAATATATAACAGAAGAGCAATCCAATCTGTTATTTATTTCGTTGTAGCCTACATGTAATTAGAAGCTTTAAAACGGTTCCGAACTTCCGATGAGGAGAGGGAATTGCATCGCCGACACCTGGGGTACGTACTATAGATGACTATATACACATTTTCAATTTTTTTTTAGTCCGATCGATTTTTTTTCTTGGTGGGGACGCTACAGCACCGGTTTTCAGTAAAAATATGAATATGTGTATAGCCTTCTGTTCAAAGGCGATTAGGTCTGTTTCTTTCATATAAAATCTACAATGACTTTACAGTACTGGTCAAGAATTAGACTAAGAGCAGTTGATATAGGGTATGCCCACATATTTTAGGTGAGATAAATTGGTCTTTATGCAGTTACCACGGCCATAAAGTGGTTCCTTATAATAAAGCAATGCAGGGTCATGGATAGGCTATTCAAAATATTGGTGGTTGTGTACAGATTCACAGACATGGGAACGAACTTTCAGACTTTGGCACATTGCCACATGCATTCTATTATATATTTTTATGATGTCTGTCATTGTAGGTGTCATTCGGATTTTTGTAAGCCCTAGTGACATTTCATTTTTTTATTATAACGGTCTCGTTGACACTCTCTAATCAATAGGATAGTATACGAGCAAACATGATTTTGACAGACTATTGACTGAGTGGGCTTATTTACATTGTAATAATGACATATAGGTTCAGCATATCCTATCTGCCTAACACTGTATTCAGGTGATGATTTCGTTCACATGGCAATCACTCAATGTGTAATCAGCCTATGCAGCTAAGCGTGCGGGCACTGCAGGGTCGTAGTGACGTTATATACCCTTTTTACCATTGAATTCAAGATCGCAGTGATTGTGCAACGCGTGATATAGGTTCACATGGCTGCATTGCTGGGCGGTGACTGCATGGTTCGATACGACATGTCAGTGATGCGACAAGGATTCCTCTGATAGTGTATCATTGGACGTTTGGCACGAACTTTATGTGAACTCAAACTAATTAGAATATAAGGCCTGGTTTTCACACGTCTTAAGTTCAGTCAATACGATAAAAGCTCCATTGTTAATATTGCGACTGGAATGTAAGAAAATATACTAGGCAATAACTCTACGGAGGGTCGGGCTAAAAATAAAAAAATTCTCGGAAAAAATGTTAAAAGTTTATCAATATAATATAGTTGATCTACACTTGTTTGGTGAAATCGGGGGTGAAATCTTGTTGTCATGTTGGAGCTCCTGTGAGACGGGGTCGAAAGTTAAAAATATTAGTTTTAAGTTCATGATCCACCGTCGTCCTGGGAACGTAACCATGTGTGTTTGGTATTAAAACAAAAAGGTTAAAAGTTAGTTGTGGATAAAAGGGGTGTAGGAATCAGGGGGGGGGGGACTGAGGCAGGTGCCCCTACCCCACTTTTGTGAAAAATGCTAATATTGTGCCCCTTTTTCACCACACCTTTGGCATGTTTGGAATTGGTTGTGCCCGCTACAAACTTGTTGTCTCCGTCCTGTTTATTATTATTTCTAATAGTTTTTAATTACAGATCACTAGCGTATCCAGGGGATGACCGAAAGCCCCCCCCCCCATCCGGGTAGGGAGAATAGCTCCGATTGACTTTAACTTTTTCACACAGTAAATTTTCTGAGAGTGGGCCTGGGATCACTTTGCGCCCCCGGGTAAAACAAATCCTCCATACACGCCTGCATATCGTGTCCTATCTCTACAATAACTCCAAACCTCTATAGCTATCTGTGCGATACGGCAATGACGTAACGGCCTTGCTGGTCTAAGAATGAGGTCACCAATATAAGTCATTGTAACGTGACTACACCTGTTTGAACTTAACCCTGTTTACGTGTGTAAACCCACAATAATCAGGTTTAATTGAGGGGCCACGGGAATAATTGGTCACGGCTTGAATAGTGATTAGAGTGGTCATAATATTTGACACAACCCATTTCGATTAACTATTTGTACGCTGACTAATTATTATAACAATAGGACGGGCGAAGTTAGCTCTAAGGCGGTGTAGGCTATCACATGAAGACCATTAGTTAACCAACATTTTGTTGGTGATTAAGATCTGACAATGGGTAATATAAAGTCATTGCACAATATTAACAATTGTTTTTTCCGGATTGTGCTACAGCCTATACATTGTGTCTGTTGAAGATCAGTCCAATTGGGTCAAACAAAAGTACAACTATAGCGATGTTGCTCTTCACATGATCAATATTATTTTCTTTCTTTTCTTCATTTCCATTCATTTCGGTTGTAGCCTACGTAAACATAAAATACAACATGAAAGTCAACAGGACACCAGAGAAACATTAAATTCTTATCAAAGCATAAGTTTAGGCCTACATCATTCTGGAGATTATTCCAGGCTTTGTACAGCAATCATAGGCCTAACTATCCTGTTTGGTATTGTGCCTGATAGTGTAGGCCTAATGATAAACCCACGGGAAGAAGCTCCTTGTTGTTCGTTCTAGGTAAAGGAAAACTCGTCAGTTTGGCTGGGACCTTATATTCAAATTGATAATAATAAGTACTGTAATGTATGTTGTCATTATGCCATATTTCCGGACCATTGCACCCCAGTAACTCTACTTAAAAAACTTAAAAAAAAACACTTCAATGTCGATGATGAATGCAATGCTGTATCAATTGGAAATTGAGAAAGTCGGGCAAAACTGTTATTAAATATTCATGACACTAGTATAATTAATATTATTATTAATAATCATTAGTCATTATTGACATTAATGTTACTAATATTATGAATATTAATAATATTTAACAACAACAGCAGCAATACTAATAATATGTGTTTCTATATAGCGCATCCACACACGAGTCTCGATGCTCTTCACATCCATTACCCCTGGTCATTGGTATAACTCGCATGATGGTGGGGGTGAGAGTGGGCACGTGCTCCAGCCCCCACCCCTTCCCTTCCACCCCGGTTCAGCCACCCTTGACCCAGACGAGAAAGTCAACAAACGTACAATACACGATGACGTGTTTCACGTGAGGGTAGTAGGACACCGCAAAGGTTCAAGAGCACAAAGCGCGTGTACCAACAATCCAGGTATGACATTGTTGTGCCATGTTTATTATATGTCATACGGCCATGTTTATTATAAATGATTGCATAACTTGGCATGTTGTCAAAATATGATGTAATCATACCCTCTCTCAATCCGTGGTGTTCATATTAATTATGAATAGTTCATTACATGTTATTCTTTGCGGGAATGCGGTGAGTATGCAACCCACCAACTTACCTATGAGTATGAAGAAGTTTTTCATGCTTTGTACTTCTCCCAATCCTCAGCCTAATCTAAATGACAACATCACTACACAGTAGTACACGATCATTCTTCAGGCTTCATACAGTGTATTAACCCTACAAGGCATTTAGAGTGTGATTCACATACCTCCTCTTTTCCCTGGCCACGCCGAGCTCGAAACTGAGAGTAGAGACTGCTAATTTCGAGCACGGGGCGGCAGGGGTACTGGGCAGCAGGGGTACTGGGCAGCAGGGGTACTGGGCGGCAGGGGCCCTGGGCCGTGACGCTACCGTTTCAGCCATTGTCCCTCCAGATCCTCTCTGCGAAATAGGGGATATTCACCAGCTCAATGCGCATGCGCTAGCGGCCATGTTGGTAGTCCGGCGATCCACAGATGATGACGTAGTAGATTCTCTGATCAGTGGTATGACGACAGTTTATGACGTCACGGACTACCATTCCAATGATGCAATGTACTGAAAAAATGGCCCAATGAATATCCCCTATTGAAGCTGTGTCTTCGAGGGTCAAAGCTCTCAGTGTACAATAGCAGAGCCAAGTGTCATGGCATCAGGGGTGTATAGCGACATGTTAAAAAGTGAGGCACCAATTCCAAAGAAGGTACTTTCATTGTCAAAAGGGGCATTTGAGGGAACACGTGCCCCCAGTACCCCTGGTTCCTATACCCTTGCATGACATGATGCACAAACCTTTTATAAGAGATTGTGGAATGTACTGTAGGTGTATGGTCCGCTATTATAGTGTGGACTATTGCAGTATTGGTGAAACCTGATCAAACCCTCGTTATTGTGGACTATTGGCAGTTCAGGAATTTCAAATGAGTCGTGTTTTCGTTTACAAAATATAGCCGAACAATGCCTGTATATGAAATTTGAAGATATTATTCTCACAAGCAGTACCGGTACAGCGGTACCATGCTAGGTTAATTAAGGAATTGTTACTAATGAAAACGACTGGAAAATCACTAACTTTGATCCCATGGCCAAACGGGGGGGGGGGGGGGTTCTCCTGGACTGATTGGGGTAACGCTGACCAAACCCTGGCAGCTTGGTCTGTTTTTAGAATGCTCGACAACGGAGTATTATTAACTTTGCAAATTGGTTAATTTATGCGAAGAAACTTACGCAGGGGAATTTAATGATAAACACGCAACTATACCCGCTAGCCTAGCCCCTCTGACGGCCCCCTGACCTCGCGTCCGATATGCCTCTGTGTCAAAGCCGGGCCGTTACCGTGTGACCATCTCAATACCCCCTCTGTCCGCTAACGGGCCCAATTTAGCAGAAAATAATAGTAAAGAGGTTAATCACAAATGACTAATATGGGTTATAAAAAAGTTCAAAACAATTTTATCTTCTACGCTTTTGTCTTCAAAGGTGGCTATTTATGACCGCTGACAGATAATATTGATAATGGGTATAATTATCATATTTCAGTTCATAGGAAGATATAGCCATACAAAAATTGCTTCACGCACCAGCAAAGATGAAGGCGGCATGAAATTTCAATTCCCGTTTCAATCTGTCGATAGGTACGGTCCCGAAATAATAAAGGAAGCATGCGGGCTCTATCAGTTTAGCCTAACTAAGCAGCTATAAGGTACTATTCATACTTTTTAACCAAATTGACGGTACGCCATCAATTTAATTTTAATAACTTGACACTGCTTGAAGAGTCAAAGAAACCTTGCTGTTATTTTTTGTTTTTACTGATGCGGTTTTTTGGGACGATAGCCTACGGTAAATTGAGTGCAAATGTAG
The DNA here is from genome assembly GCA_027564615.1 of Psolus chitonoides. NCBI lineage: Eukaryota > Metazoa > Echinodermata > Holothuroidea > Dendrochirotida > Psolidae > Psolus > Psolus chitonoides. The sequence goes on along the minus strand of JAODUJ010018753.1, from coordinate 2,226 downwards.
TCTACCATTACTAATTTTTCTATTGTCAAGGTCAAAGTAATTTGAATATTTTTAGATCTATCGAAAAATTGACTATCATAAACAATGACAAAATATCGGTACCACAAAATGGGGGTACGACAATTGAATGAATTGTCAAATCGAAAACGAAAACTTCTGACATTGAGAGTCTGAAAGCAAACTTAGTGTTGAAAGGCCCACAACACGAGTTACCGGTAATGAGTTTTGAAATTATTATAAATTAAAATTTTATTGAGCATCTGCATGCAAAATGCAAATATTCGTAATGTCATTTAGGCTAGTTAGTTATACCTTTAAGTCGTTGTATTACTTGCATTTGCCTGTACTGGTTAGCGTATATGCTAAAGTTGTTTATGTTTTTGGGAAATGTGTATATTTTTGGGTATAATGGCTGTTTTTACTATGAAATTCCATATAGCTACGATATAAAATTCAAGAAAAATAATAATCCCATTATAAAGTAAAACATAAGATTCCGTTGAAAATGTGACCCGGTATCTAACGGTAAGTCACAGGAATGATGTTTATACCGTAAGTCGTGTTTTGTCAGCTATTTTGATAACAGTTTCAAACTGGGATACCTCAACTAAGACAGCAAGAACGGAACCAGATGAGGTTTTCAGCCAATGATAATTAGGCAATATCCTCAGCAGCATATCGAGTTTTCAAGTCTTGATTTGAGTAGTCCTATTCTTTAAAATCATGTTTTATTATAACAAACTTGTTCATTCATTTATTTACAGGAGCTCGATGAGTTTGAATTTCTTCTGAGGAGAGGAGAATTGAATGTTTCTATATACCTGGCATGTGCTCCCATGTTAGTTATTTAGTTCTTTATGGAATGGAGTTAGGAGGACGTGGTAGCCTAGCGGTATTAAGGCTCAGGTCTCGTGATCCAAAAATCGTGGTTTCGAGCCCCGCCACGGTGTGTCCTTGAGCAAGGCACCTTATCCTCGATTGCTTCACTCCACCCAGGTGTAAATGGGGACCCGTGAGGAACCTGAGCACAACCTGCGCGGATTTAATCTGCTGCAACATACTCTCCGGGATTGTCGGAGTGCGTGCCTGGTTCCGATGACCGGGGTAATATCTGTAAAGCGCTTTGAGCACTTCGGTGAAAAGGCGCTATATAAATACACATTATTATTATTATCTTCGGTAACTTGGATGGGGTCAGAATAGTTAAGGGTTTCTAATAGGGTATTATCCCCACAATCATTAAAAAGAATAGTGTTACAATTTTGGCATATCCAGTCAGTGTCAGATTCTGACAAAAGATCAAATTCCATTCGACTGAGCGTGGTACATTTCAAGTGTCACCAATAATAGCAAACGTCACAATAAATAGCGTTTGGATTTCCCGGCCTGACAGGTCTTGCACATGACCCACACGGATAACGTATCGGTTCAGGGTTAGCCTCAATATCTTCACTGAGGGCGAGTAAATAACATAATTGTATTAATAAACTGCCATAGCAACTTCTATTGCGTCCAGAAATAACACTAAGCTGAACGTTACGTCTGTGACCAGTAATAGGGTCTGTACATGGGCCTACATGTGTACTGGAATCAGTGCAAAGCCTAGCGTTAGGCCTGTTTAAAATAGGATACACCATCCATGATATCGATGCTGGGAACGCGGCATCCTTCGACAGTTAGGGTCGCTAAATACGTCAGACTTGGGTAAGAGTACGTCTGATAAAATATGTCCTCATTGGCAGGAGATAGATACGAAAATATCAGCAAGAGGCGAAGAAATATGGCACAGAGAAATAAAATCGAACGTCTAGCGCCGGTAGCCATCAGTAGTTTAAAACTATCAAAAATCCATCAAGAATCCACCACAAGAACTTTTGAAAACTGCACAAAACGCGTAAAAAGTCTTCATAAACAACGTATAGGAGGTTAAAGATAAAAGGGGATATTTTAGAATAAAATAGAGCTAATATCCCGTGATAGCTAGATAAGGGTACCACAGTCATTGTTACGGTCGATTCATCGATGTGACAGAAATAGAAAGGACACGGAAAAACAAAGCGCGGTTGGGGAGTGGTAGGTATATATTCACGGTTATTTTGAGAGCGTAACAATGCAGAATGTAATGCCCCTCCTGAAATCAAATTGCTTAGGCCTAGCCTGGGCCTGAAACTGAAAGTTGGACTCAATACTAATTACTATAGAGTATAGGTACAACTGTTTGCTGGA
>JAODUJ010018642.1:0-12608 GCA_027564615.1 Psolus chitonoides | reverse complement strand
AAACGTACGCATCTAGTGATATGACATCTCACCTCATCATTATTCATGAGGGGCGGGGCCAAACCTCATTTTTACCCAAATGAGCTTGTAATGCAGGCCAACTCAGTGACGGTAACTTGGATCGGTATCATACTTGGTAGGTAGGTTGTCCATAGTGAGTAGAGTAGATGAAACCTATTTTGTGGTTTGAAGTGAATTTCTTCAAATGTCAATGTCTCGGCAACCGTGTGTCTGACTTTGGAACTTGGTTTGGTGGCATTGGTTGGTGGTGTAGTATGTGCATCGGTGATATTACATCTCATCTCATCTCATCATTATTAATGATGGGCGCAGTCAAATCCTTTTTTTATATTTTTAGCTCATACCAGTATCCTGCGTCTATCTATCACATTATCTATCACTCTATCTGTCAATAATTTTATTTCAAAGTTTCAAAGTTACCCCATGCATACTAGAGTTTGATGAAACTTGAACACTAAGGACTGGTGATGGGTCATCAGAGATGATCAGAGATTTAGGGTCAATGGTCATCTAGTGGTCATTTTATGAAACACTCAAAATGCGTCCTCGCCTACAGATTTAATGGTACAGTGTTGAGTGTTTGTCATACTTATACCTGGGTAGTGCTTCCTTTGGGGTGTTCTGGGGTCCATGGTCATCTAGGGGTCATTTGGGGTCATTTTATGAAACACTAAACATGCTTCTTCTACAGATTTGATGTTACAATGTTGAGGATTGTCATAATTACACTTTGGTAGTGCTTTATTTGGGGGTCAATGGTCTTCTAGAGGTCATTTTGGGTCATTTTATGAAAACAGGAAAAAGGCTTATTCTCTTAAAGATTTTATGTTACATTGTTGAGGGTCTGTCATAATTAGCATTGTGTAGTGCTTCCTTCAAGGTGTTCAGAAATTTAGGGTCCAAGGTCATTTAGAGGTCATTTGGGGTCAAAGGACATCTAGTGGTCACTGACGGTCATTTGATGAAAACACTACTACTTGTTCTTCTTCTGCAGATCTTATTGTACAGTGTAGATGGTTTGTCATGATTATACTTGGGTAGTGCTGCTTTGGTGGTGTTCAGAAATGTGGGGTCAATGGTCATCTAGGGTCATTTGATGAACATGATTAAAATGCAACTTCTTCTGAAGATTGTATTGTATAGTGTAGAGGGTTTGTCATGATTATTGTTGGGTAGTGCTGCCTTCGGGTAGTTGAGAAAGTAGGGTCAATTGTCATCTAGGAGTCATTTGGGGCATTTTTATGGAAAAACTAAAAATCTTCTTCTCCTCCATATTTTGGGGTGTGCTTCTTTCGAACTGTTCCGGAATATCGGGTCAATGGTCCTACCCTTCTTTCAGGGTGTTCAGAAATATTGGATCAATGGTCATCTTCATTCGGGTCATTTTATATGAAAAAAAGTCAAAATGTTTCTTCTCCTACAGATTTTATGGTAGAGTGTTGAAGGTTTGTGATAATTAGGCTTGGGTAGTGCTTCCTTCAGGGTGTTCAGGAATTTGGGGTCAAATGTCATCTAGGGCTCATTTGGGGTCCACAGTCATGTAGGGATCATTTGATGAAAACACTCAAATTATTATAGTGCTGACGATTTGTCATAAAAGCCCCTCTTTCAGAGAGTACCATGCCACTTTTGGAAACGATACTAATTGAGTGTGGTCTGAGCTTCTGGTGCTCTTATTTACGAAAATGAGCTCGTGATCAAGAAAACTTAATGAGGGAAACTTGGTTCGCTTTCGTGGTTAGTAGGTAGGTTGGCCTTAGTGAGTAGATGAACTATCTTTATTTTAGTGATGATCTCATGAACATTTTTGAGTGGGCGCCGCCTAAAGTGAATTTCTTCAAATGTCAATATCTCGGCCACTATATGTCAAATTTTCCATGTAACTTGATTTGGTGGTATTATTAGGTGGTATATTGTGTGTATAGAGGATATGGCATTTCATCTCATTTATAACGTGTACGGCCAGTCATATTTTTACTGTAAATATTCTGCCATCTTTGCTGAATATTTTGTTTTTGGGGTTAGTGAAAGTTAGTCATCTTTACATCAACATAGGTCAGAAACTACAGAGCTTGTGAGCACTATAAATTACCAGAGTATGAGTTATGGATACCTATTGTTTTTTTTTGCGGAGATAGATGGTCATCTGAGCTCAACATAGGTCAAACAATGAAAACCCAAATAATTAATTTAAATCTGATAGGAAGGAAACACAAAGCCCTTATTACATGGCAAGTGACAGGTCTCAGGTAGGATATCCTTGTCCTTGAAAATGACGTTAGATTCCGATGATCTGCACAAATCTCGGAGTTTGCGAAGGTTGCGTAATAAAAAGTACCTGTGTTATATAACGTCTTCCGGAGGATGCCACGTGCGATCCAGACCCAGTATTCCCGGGCTTCAACATACCCGGGTCACTTCTTCACCTGCCCACGCGGGGCTCGTCACTGCTCGCTACGTACCAAGGTTTTCGAGCAGGAAGCTGCAGAGGCGCTGGATCGCGAAGCTACCGGAATGTGGCGAACAAAGAGCCGGGTCCAGCTGCGTTTCAGCTCTGAACGTTACTGTCCCGCCGAAGTCCCCTTGTGAAATTGGCTCTGCGCCTTTAAAGGTTAAAGACTTTTTTTTTCTCGCCCCAGATCTACCAGAAATCTGCAGCGCTGGTCAGCTCAATTGATATTGTATGTATGGCAATTCAACCAATACAGAATTCGACAACTCGGGATGTAACATTATCTTGTTGATGAGCGAAGTACGGTAAGTCCTCAATGCACACTATGTGCACACTCTATTCCGCTAGTATACCCAGCTCACAAGTTTTTGTGTGTGCAATGTTTGCCTCTGTTTAACTCTAACATGTAGACCATTATACATATTATCATCAATATATGTTTTTCATCTCTGCTTTGTTGTGCAGTTCATTTGGACCTGTTTTTGGACATTTGAAGTAGATCGGGACAACCAAGTTTGCCATGCACCCAGGTGCCACTTTGATTGGACATTCCTACTCCTGTCATGGAGTCAGTGCCCCAAGCCGTAGCAGCCACTACAGACACAATCACTGCATCAGAGGAACATCTTGCTCATGTACGAATACCTGGTTAGTCAGTTCGAGCAATTTTACACAGCGATGCACACGGGCTACTTGAACATTCCCACTTCTGCCATGGATTCAGTACTCCCAGACACCATCACCGCATCAGAGGAAAATCTTGCTCATGTACAAATACCTGGTAATTATTCATATATTATAGGTACATCCATTCAGTGCAGGGCCGAGGTGGGCCTCACCAAAATTAATTGAAGGGCCACGTTGCTTTTTTAATTATCGAGGGCCGCATGATGGGTTATAGGTCCTGTGGGAGGGACCTGAAGGGAGGGGGGTCCCGCCTTTAAGAAATTTATATAACTGAGGGTGTTTAGATGCAAAGTAGTGCTATAGGCTATTAACTTTTAAAGTCCACTCATGGCTGTGTGACAGATGGTAGATTTGATACATATTTTATTTTTGTAAGCCTGCAGAAAAATGTGCATGGCATAGACATGAAATTTATACCCTTAATTGAAGAATATATGTCATATTTTAATATATGAAAAAAAAACACCTACTGAAATTAAAAGAAAGCGTGACAGACGGGACAAAAATATGTCACTTTTTTGACAAAGTGGATTGTTTTGGATTGTTTTAGAAGCCTATCTCTGCACGTGCGATTTATTTCAAAATGTTATTAAATTCAGGCGCGTATTCAGGGGTTTACAAAAGGGGGGCGCACTTCGTCAAGTTAGGGCAAAACCGAACCCCCAGGATTTTGTTTAAATCAAACACTGCTGGATGCGATTTGCGTGTATCTGACAGTCAAGATAAGTAGGTCTACAAAAGGATTTTTTCTGTGACGAAAATAAGTTGTAACTGAAAAGAAACTGATGATCGCACGAGAAGCGCGCAACTTTTTAGATATCGTGTACTATCTCCGTCACACGTGGCATCACATGGCGAGATAGGGGGAAAACATCACAGCGCGCGAAACGCACGAATAAATGGGCTATAAATGTGAATGTTCGGGTTATAAATTGAATATTTGGTACAAATAACGACGAATAACAACACACAATACGTATTACGCGCAAAGTGCGCAAGTGCTTTTTCACTTATGTCCTTTCTTTGAGTTATGTACAGCACATACGACACAAAGGCCACCAGAGATGTCGTAACAAGATAGGGAGGAACAACCACTACTGAGCTTGCGCGAAGCGCGCGAAATAAATTTCGTTATCATTCACGATTTTTGGCGGTCAAACGGCAGATTCGGCACAATTGACACCAAATAACAAGACAACAGAGAAACACTACTGCGGGCAAAACAGTTGTGAGTTATAGCCTAGTGATTATTCTTGTGGTTATAATCGACATATTCGGCACAATTGACAAGACAACAAACAAAGGAACACTACTCAGTGCGCGAAGTATTTTGTTTGATCTTCGGTATTATATAAACGGCACATTGGGCACGATTACGTTATAAATTACCAGTCGAATTTTCATAGGACCTCAAATAAGAATTATACTACGCTGATCAGTATAGAGCAGCGTTGTATTTGCACCGTTTTTTGGCCGGCAAAATATAGGGGGCGAGCGCCCTTCTGCGCCCTCTTTAATCCGCGCCTGAATTAATTGGTACAAACATAATCAGTAAATATTGTAATTAATAGATTATCAGTGGTTATAATGAAATGTTTGTTGAAAAACAGGACTAATAGTAGTTTAGTTTAGTTGGTTCAGTAGAAACAGGGTCAGGAAGGACAATAGTCCTCATTTGGAGACCCTGCATCCGTACCAACTCAATGAGGATAAAAACAGCCCCCCCCCTAGAAAAATACTGGTACACCCGACCACAATTACGGGAAAACTTGTCAAGAGAATTATTGAAAGCATTCACACCTGACGACATTATGGAAGGCTATTCCATTCATTTACCACTCTCTGCAAAAAATAATAACATAATATTTTGTGACATCCAGTCTACAACGTTTGCTCAGAAGCTTGAGATGATGTCCACGGTTTGTTGTAACGTTAGACAATTCAAACCTATCAAAAGATAAACCATCAAAACCATGAATAATTGTGAAGAACTGAATCAAATCCAAACGAACTTAGGCGCTGCAGTTCAAGCGACGTAAGACCAAGACACATCAATTTATCTTCATAAACCATGTCCTTCAACGAACTAACCAATTTAGTGGCCCTCCTCTAGACATTTTCCAGCATCTGTCTATCTCTCGAGAAATAAGAATTCCATACTTGGACAGTTTATTAGGAAATATAAAATGACGCTTCATCAATTCTAGTATCCAATTTCCCTTCCGATCCCGACAGCTTCAGCACATTACCTGGATGGTTTCAAAGAAGTATTTGAGTAAACTCCAAGATCTTACTCAATATTTACCTGCTGAAGACTTTGTCCACCCATACTGTAGGAAGCTTTAGCATTTTGATATATAATATGCATAACCTCGCACTTTTCAGCATTGAACAACATTTGCCAATCAGAAGACCATTTAAAAATCATATCAAGGTAACTTTGGACACCATTTGCACATTCCTCCGATGTCACCTCCTGATATAAATTGGTGTCATCACTCATCAGCAAACGTCTTAATCGATTTCATTCATATATGCCAGGAAAAGTGATGGTCCAAGAACTGATCCTAGTGCAACTCTACTAGAAACATTCTTCTAATCTGATGAACAACCATTTATAACAACCCGGTGCTTCCTGTTAAGCAGCCATTCTTGAATCTACCGCGGGAGATTCTCTTCGATTCCAAACCTAGTCAATTTTAATATAAGACGCTTCTGAAAGTCCATGAAAATAATATTTCCATCTAGTAACGTCTTTTCTATGAATTTCAAAAGATCGGTTAAACACGAACGATGTTTTCTGAAGCCGTGCTGGGAATCTCACATTATTGGCAGCGAATAATCCACTATTTTATCAGCTGTTTGGGTTAGTACTTAACTGAGTAGGTTACTATAGTGTGTAGGTTAGTACCAGTTAGATTTTGCTGAGGGGGGATGCTTTTTTGGATCGCCGTCCTGGGGAAGGGGTACAAGGGGAGGGGTCCCTCCTCAATGAGAATTTTTAAAATAATTTAGTGTTCTTACATGCGATTTGGTGCTACATTTGGTATCTTTGGAAAGTAAAACTTGTGTTCGATATTTTATATTATTTGGGTGGTTAAATATTGGAAACCACTTACCACGCTCTAACTAGATAAACAATAATGGTCGGTTGTCCCGTAAATCGATAACATGCTCATGGTGCAATTTAAGATCCTCATTGATGTACATATATGATAATTCATTTGACCTTTTTCCGCCATGGACAATGGTGAAGCGCAGAAATTCTACACAACGGCCGGCGTGTACCGAGAAATTTGACTCGGTCGATTGATGTCATACCCGGCACAGATATTACACATGGTGAGTAGATGATCTTGATTTTGGTGACAATCTCATTAATATTCATGAGTGGGTGAGGCTTAGGAACATTCTTAAATGTCAATATTTCGGTAACAGTATGTCCGAATTTGTTTGCACTTGTTCCGTTGGCATTGGTAGGAGGTGGGATACACGTGTATGTTAAATAGTTTATTGCATCTCATTAATATTTATGAGGGGCGGGGCCAACCATATTATCTCAGCAGTGGTGTATGGTGGATTGATGGCATACTTGGCACATAGATTGTCCCTATTGATTTTGGTGGCACTCTAATTGAGATTCATAAGTGAGCGGGGCTTAGAAGCAATTTCTTAAAATGTCAATATCCTGGCAACCGTATGTCCGATTTTTTTCAAACCTATATTAGTGGCACTTGTGAGGGTGGGATATATTTGTAGCATGGAAACGAAGTAAACAAGTGTCAACCACTGAAACCAACAATAGTGCCAAGTTAGCAATGCATTGTTGTCTGCTTGGTTAGCTGCTACATGTGGCAGCATGACACAAATCATACACTAATGGCCATGCCAGACTGAAACTGTGCACTTCATAGAGGTAAGTAATCACAAAACCTCTTGGCCTTCTTGTTATTTTATTTCGTTGTTTACACTTTGCGAAAATATCAAGTGATTTTATTTGAATTGCATGTTGACAATTATTTACTTGAAACAGGAAAAGCGTGGTGGGTGGATTTCGTGTTACGTCCCCAGCAGTTCCAAAAGTGTTAGGGATGTGACCCCCGTGTCCCTCACAGGTCCTAGGCATATGATGTCCAGTCACCTACTGAATGAATGACTTTTTATTTGTTTTTTTTACATTTGTAGAATTGAAGAGGAGGTGTTATTTTCCCACAAGATTTGTACTCGTCGCCTTACTCTTTCTGGGGAATTTAAACTTCTATGGCATGCGAGTAAATCTCAACGTTGCTCTGGTTGCCATGGTGAATGAGAGTGACACCGGCCGTCATCAGCGCTACAGCTATTGTAAAGGTCCACTGAACGAAAGCCAGAGAACAGACACAGTAAGCATCTATAGCCGAGATGGTATTCTCATGCCCTACAGGCCTACAGCATATAAACAATTTACCCTAATTTAGACCGTTAGGATGATTCCACGGTAACTCGATTTATAGGCCTAGTTATTTATGCATTTGTATAATCCAAGTACTGTGGCTTGAATATGGGTTAGTATCGCTCTCAAAGTTATGATCTAAAATTATTAAGAATGATGAATATGCTCTTCCTTAAATTACCTACCGGGGTTTTGGAACAGTGTTTATTAAATTTCCCAAAGGGTCAGACGCTATCATAAACTGTTTTAATAGATAGAGAAGGGCAAACAATGGCATCCCTAATTTTTTCATATTTTTGTACGTTGATTTATGGGGCAAAATAGGCTATTTTAATGTCAATGGCATTTACACAGTTAAGGAAGAAGCTAGGCCTAGCCAAACTGGGATCTTCCCAAGACGAAAATGTCACCTACGATTTATGTTTAGAGGCCTAATAATTTTTCCAGGATGTTCTCTAAACATCCTAGAACTCATTATCTTATCAATCTTAAATTACTATTATCTAGGTTGTAAATCATTATTTCAATTCAATTTACATGGTACGCCTGCCTCTGATAGGTCCTATCGACTTGGTGTGTAATCCAAAATGGCGCCGATCCGATCATGGGCACTTCGCAATAATTGCTCGTAATTTTTCCAATGATGGCACTATACCTCTACAAAAAATACCAGGTGAACAGAAATGTGTTTGGGCATATTTGAGCCACAAATCAGAGGTCTATCAGAGGAAATTATGAATTTTCAAACTAGACTCTCAAAATAGTGTCAAGATGGCGACAAATCGGTGTTTTTTCTAATAACTTCCAAACCACGAAAGGTATAGAGCTGTAACTCAGGAAATTGAAATGTTGATCACCATAGAACCCCATCAAATTATGTTTAAATAATAGCCCTGTGTCTCATCTTTCAAATAAGCCTATTTTAAGCTTAGGGGGATGTTGGATCATGCTTTGAAAAATGTTTGAAAAAAATCGTCCCCATGTCGCCAAATTTGCGACGTACGTAGGTAATGGGTAAGTATAAAATCAGTAACCAGCTTTACGGTAAAATGAAGTTAGCTTCAACAAAAAGTGCTTTGTCCGATTAAGTGTATGCTAGATATCTACTCGACTGGAGTTTACATTGTGGTAACTACAAAATATTAAACAACTTCAGATGTGTTAGGGAGGGGAGAAAGCCGCTAACTCGCAATGCAGTAACTCGCATTACGCATTACACTGTGTCTAGACAGCAATTTCAAGCTTCATTCATCAAATTCTTGAGAAACATGCTTTGGAGCTTCTTCTGAGGCATCCTTGCATAAATTATGTATCCTTTATTAAACACAAAAAGCACACAAACCGGGTGTAAAAATATCATTTACAAACATTCACTTTTACCTATGAAAAATACCAAGATTTACCAAACAAATGAGATTCATTTTTGGAATAAAATAGTAAACATACATCAATGTATAGTTGGGAGGTCACTTATAACAAGGTGCATGATGTCCTCTTTTATTTGATACTAAATTTGTTACTGCAGACACTTTGTCTCTATAGCGTGGAATTATTGCACTTTAACTTTATCTCCATTTTAACAGGCTGGCGAGTTTGAGTGGAGTCCTGGGATAAAGGGTGCAATCCTAACCTCATTCTTCTATGGCTATCTGGTCACACAGATCCCAGGGAGCTGTCTGAGCATGTACTTCAGTGCAAAGTGGACGGTAGGACTGAGCATGCTATTCTCTGCTATCCTGAACTTCCTAACACCACTGGCTGCCTATCATGGTTACATAGCTCTCATTGCTTCTAGGGTTGCCCTAGGGCTAGTTCAGGTTTGTGTAGTGTTGAAACGTTCATGTATAAAAGATTTCCTTGCCAAAGGCAAAGGGAATGTATGCAGTCATGATGGCGTGACCCCGCTTGTAAACATGATAAATGAAGGATGCAAATGTATACAAAGATCATACCTGGCAAACTGAATGCCCGAACGCATTCCGGGAATAGTCAGTTTTGGTCTATCCGTCCCACCGTATTTTGCACTTTTTCACAAGTTCCGGTTGATGATTATTTCACACATTTTAAACTTCCGTATTGCCATAAGATTAAATCATACTAATCATATAGGCTTGAACAAATGAACTTTGTACACTTCATAGCCTCTGCCCTATAAGAAAGAATTCACCCATACCCGATCACATATGAAGGAATCACAATACACAGTTGCATTCTAATTATCTTCAAGTTAGGGATTTGGGGCTGTCTGGAGAGAACGCTAACATTTTATAATTTCACTATGAACACATATTTTTTCAATTTTTTCAATGAAAATTACTCTGATTTTCAAATTTGACAAACTTTCTAAAGGTTACTTTATCATGTGCGTTATTCCATTGGTCGACCACTGAATGGCTAGAGAGTTTTGAGTGCCACAGGGAATTATTGTTGGGCAGAAATCACAGAACGAGTGTGAAGCAGGCTGTTAGGTTAGGATTTTTATTACCTAAGGGTTTTTTAATTCTACGGGTTCAGGAAGCCATATATGGTTCATCGTGGAACCCTGGTGCTATGTGATCATGGATGAGCACCGACGAAGGCTCATCTTCTCTTATCGAACGTGAGTAAAACTATCAGCCTTTAACCACTTTCCTAAATATTGAGAGAGGTGGTAGCAACCTGCCCGTCACCACTGTAGAACAGCCGTGCTGAAACATATCCAGTGAGTCTAATTACCCCGAGGTCAATTGCTGTCCACTACAACGAACCCACAAATTGCAAGACCACCAACAACTGCAACACAGCTTTTGACGAGTAAGTATCAAGGCACGAGTGGGATTTGAACCGAGAACACTGGAGGGTCAATCAATGGTTCACTGCAGCTCAGAAAATACTAGAGGATGCTGTACGTTAGCAGATGCTCATGTGCCCAACATTTGAACATCTAGCGGGATATCAGTGTCAGTAATGTCCCTGACCACACTCCAGTTTGGGAGACCGTTCCAAACTAGCAGCAGAGTGGATAAAGCTTGTGGTTAAAGTGAGAGTTCCATCATCTGGGAAGCATCGAGAGCATGCATGGTTTAGCATAAACAAGCTGGATCAGGTAACGCCTCCCATGTGGGGGGAGGGGGCATGGTCTGAAGATCATTTGGACAGGCACTTGTGTGCAATCGATATACTGTGGTGGCTGCAACAACCTGTCATCTGTGATTCAGGGTAGGGATAGAAAACTTTGAACAAGCAGTGTCTGTAACGCTTAACTTGTTCTGAGGAATCTAATACACATACCAATTATTGCCGGGTCAAAGCACCATCGAAGTATTGTTGCTTACAAGTCTTCAGTGTTAGACCTCCAAAAACAACATGAATTATATAGGGAACATACACATCAAGTATGGACCTGATTTGGATAGTCATGGTTTATAATGTTTCCAATATTTGATCTATGTTGCTTTCTGATCTTTCACAAAACAATAGTGATCATGTACTCATTACGAAGAACATACACACCAGGTATGAACCTGATACACTCAGGCATAGATAACTTATCGTGGCTTCAAACAAAGGGTCAAGCACACACACACACACACACACACACACATATACACATACACACATATACACATACACACATACATACGTGCGAACATACATACACATGTCATCGTCATCATCATCGTCTCAACGTCTGTTTTACATGCGTGCATGGTTTGAACGGGTACTGGCGGGGTACAAGTGAACTCCTTCCAAGATAATATATAAAAGTCCTCACACATAAAGGGTGAAGCAAATTTAACAGCCAGATTCCCCTTGCGAAGCTAATTACATTTGCAAACGAATTAATATAATTGGTGTCGTGACATGAGTTCTTTCGCAACAAAATTTGGTGGCATAAATGATAATTATAATAAATAATTAACTACACTTAGCGATTTACACAACCCGAAGGGTCGTTTCAAAGCGCTTTTCATTACCCTGGTGATCGATAACTTGTCAACCCCGCACAATGTGCGCAGACCAATCTGTTCGATCCCGACGTACGTCACAGAAGCGTGTTCCATGGGGGATCATCACGTAGCATGCTGCCAGAATCAAGCGCAACGCTATATTACAGGTTACCTCGCAGGTCCCCAATTAGTACCTGGGTGGAGAGCGGCAATGAAAGTAAAGTGCCCTGCCGAAGGCACAACGGAAAAGCTGATTAGTCGGTCCTCAGTGGTCCGGAGCTCTACAACTTAGCTAATCCGCCTCCATAAACGGCGCGTCATATTGTGCGGTTTGTAATAATTATGCAAACTGGTGCTCTTGTGGTGGAATTACAGTAGGCAAGCATCATTTTATAACATGAGCCTGCAAGCTGGAGAATATATTCGTTATGTATATGGGCAAGTATTGTGTTAGAGTTCTTCTAATTCTATGGTTTCTCTTGTAGCTTACACTGCTGCCACCGGGGCATACCCTGACCAAGGATTCTTCCTAGTCGCAAACCTCCCGGAGATCGCCCGCAAGGGGCCGCTGTATATCTACGCTATCCATACTAGTGGTTCAGACAATGTAGGTGAAGTAGAATTGACCAAGGACGGGGGTCTACCAAGCACCGCTGTCCAAACTGGTAAACTTCCTGAACAGTTCGGTTGTTACCTGAGAGTGGACTACTCGAGCAGGTTCTCTGGGGCGCGGTATGGGAAATATACGGCTACATTCACTCCCGAGACTGGCTCAGGCGATTTATCATCCTATACGTTTGTCAAACCACCCTCCAGTAAGTACGCTATCATATACATACATATATATGTGGTATTTTCCTCAATATTGAAATTTAAGGTCAGAGGTAACAAATATATGTACAAATATATGTACAAATATATATACATATATATATAATATATATATATATTTGTATATATATATATATATATATATTTGTATATATATTTGTTACCTCTGACCTTAAATTTCAATATTGAGGAAAATATCCACCTCATATATATATATGAGGTGGATATTTTCCTCAATAAGAAATTTAAGGTCAGA
>JAODUJ010018531.1:0-12609 GCA_027564615.1 Psolus chitonoides | reverse complement strand
GTACATGATCCCCATTGTTTTTGGGAGAGGTCAGAGGTCATCTGAGGTCAACAGAGGTCAAACTCTGAAAACCTTGTAAACATACTTAAGTCTACCATGCCTGGTCCGATCAAGTTTAAATTTGGTGTGTAGCTTTCTCATGATGAGAACAAGAACCCTGTTGATTTTGGGGGAGGTCTGACCTCATTTTTGGTCAAAAATTGAAATTTTGTGAATGTTGGTATTTTTGGTACTTTTAGCTTGTAAACACGCCAAGTGTACCATGCCTGGTTGGATCAAGTTCATATTTGGTGTGTATAGTCCCCATAATGAGTACATGATCTCTATTGTTTTGGGAGAGGTCAATAAAGGTCAAACTCTGAAAACCTTGTGAACACACTAAGCCAACCATGCCAGATCAAGTTCAAATTTCGTGTGTATGTTTGTCATAATGAGTACAGGGACCCCATTGATTTTGGTGGAAGTCGTGGGGCAAGTCAAAATCAGCATAGGTTGGACACTGAAAACCATGTTTAAATTTACAATGCCTAATGATTTTCATACCAGGCTTTGTCATTCCACAATAGAAAAAATCACTAATCCTTTTGGATTTCTGGTTGTTAATTCCGCGGCCGCTGCTCGATGAATCATAGTAACAAATTTAGGTTAAAAAAATCGTTTTCGATAAAACATTGTCCTATTTTGTTCCGGAAAAAACTGTTCAAAGCTAAAAGGAGTCAACGAGTTCATTTCTGTGTATATTTTTCCGTTTCGATGCTTTTCCGTCTTATTGTCTAGGCTCTGAAATATGTCCACTAAACCGGGCTCGTTACTGAGGTCAATCAGTCAATCTGCAGTAAGTCCCCATGAGACTGACATTCCTAACATTCCTTTCCCTGACTTCAAAGAAACTTTTTTGGCATGACAGCCAGCCCTCTTGGTGTGAGGATCGAGGCAAAGCAAAATTGTTGTCCCCATTTTAAGGTTCAGAGGATTCAGGAGTTCAGACATTAAAACCATTCATTTCCATATTTCATAGTTCACCCCTCAGCTCCCCCTTACAACGGTGAAGCTAGTGGTTTTGGTCAAGGGGGCGGGTGTAGTGATTTTGGGGGGCTTTTTGTGGTAGCTAATATAGCTGGGAGGGTGCCAATATCCAATTTGAGTCAGTCATGGGGGAAAATGGGGCTCTGACTATTATAGCTCTGCCACTGCCTCCTTAATAATATTGTATGAATAACATACACTGCATTTTTGTCAGACAGGGTGTCCCTGTTAAGTGTTGAACAATAAATAAACTTGGTATCCTATGGTATGATACTCTGAATTACTCCCAAGTTATACTAAATGCAGAGACATGAACCTGACCAGTCCCACTCCTGTTTGCCCCTGCTAATGTGTATGTGTTGTCAAATTGATTGATTTAGATGCTGCTTAAATATTTACAATCATCTTGATAATTAGTGTGCATATTTTCGAGACCTAGCTAGCCGATGGGTTGTTAAATTGCCTCTGGTTGCCCCAGGAGCAACGATATTATCGCCTTCGAATTATTTAATGATAAAATCTTTGACGCAAGAGGCATTATGTACCCGTACGTCTGTGTTGTCTCAACTTGTTTCACACCTTGAAGGGCAACAGGACTATAAAAAAAAAGCTGCTGATGCTGGTAAATAGAAATTTTCAATGACCCCAGTTATAGGGTAATACCAAGTGCTTTAAAAAATGTTAAGCTGATCTGGAACAAGTTTGCAATCACAAAAAATTGATCACGGAGATACTGCAATAGTGGGCGATCAACTCAATTCAGATCGTGGTATAAGCAATCAATAGATCGCAAAAAAGTGATCCATCATGAAGTACAGTTGATCATAGAGGCTGAAACAATCCTAAATCAGTTCACCATGCCTGATTTGCCGATTCTAGCAATCTACAATGCGAGGCAGATCTCAAAAATCGGAAACAAAGCTTGTGATTTTCACACTCGGCGGCAATCATTCGATTAGTTTCTGCCAATCGGTCGATTTTTCTGCGATCTACATCAAAGTGGATCGCACAGACGCTCAGTTGATCGGGAACCAGTTCCCAGGTTCCACATTTTCCAGACGTAACATACAACGATAGGCGTATTCAACACCAGGCCTATATATAAGGATTGACAATTGTGATAGCAAGCTGCACTTTTCACCACCAAATTACCCCGGACCACACCAGGGTTTTTCCCAAAATATAGCTAAAATATATAATGTTTTGGGTAAATTTCTAACATTTTATTGCATATTAGCGAATTGGGAGAAATCAACGTCGCCAAAAGTCGCATTACGGCAACACTTCGGGTCAAGTTTTGTGTGGCAACCCTTATCCTGTCTCAAATTTTTGACAAATCCCAATGGAATGTGATGACGTGTGAACATGGCATGTGTTTATGTAATGTTGATTTACAGTAATACCATCAGAGACATGGGAATCTAGTGTTTACAATTAAATCCTGGAAAGACTAGTGCAAATGAGTATAGTAATTGGCAGCCCTGTCATCAATTTACGAAGTTTGGGTAACATCGACTGTACAGGGCTTTCATCAGTGTGCGTCAATGATGCATTGAAACTGCAAAATACCCTGTCAAATTCCAGATGAAAGGAATACTTCTACATGCAATGCATCAAATACCCAACAAATTTACCCTTCAATCCTTTAGACCTACCTGGGTCGCATGTGACTCTATCTCTTCCCCTGGCCACGCATAGCTGGAAATTGCCAGTAGGAGCCGCAAATTTTGAGCAGATGGATGCAGGGCACTGGGGCGTGAGCCCCCGGGGCTGTTGCTAACAAAAGGGGTGGACTTGAGCCTCCTCTCGGCCATTGTTGTGCAAACTCCACCCTGCTTAATGATAGCCGTGGGTTAGGAGGATTAACATATAGCAGGTGGTCAAATAGTTTACCTTTCAAAAAAATATTTGGAAGGGGTCAATACCTTTGAAAAATATGGGAGGGGTCATCATCATCTGATTCATCATCCGATTTACCATCAATTTCCCACACACATGTGGGTATGACGGGGGCCAGTGGTGTAGCCGGAGGGGGGCAGAGTGCCCCATCACAGAATTTTATGGGGACAATGGCAAGAAGAATTATTGCTTTTTTGGCTGTTTTTCACACTGAACCTTAAAATGGGGATGGAAATTTTGTTTTGCCCTGCTAAATTTGGGACAGAAATTTTGTTGCTAGCTACGCCACCGATGGGGGCCTTTACAAGAAATGTAACGATAAAATAATACTCTTGGGATGAAAGAATTTATGAAAGCCTCGACTTTCAGGATGTCAACATTCACTTTGCTAAACTCTGGGTTGTTGCCACAGTTATGTCTGCACTCTTAATCCGAGGCCAGGCACTCGGAGCCAGGCCGTGAGAGGTCCTTGTTCACACAACAAAACGATCTGCGGCCTGGCCACAAGAGAACTCAACTCTTCTTCAGAATCCTCCTGGTTCTCATGTGAAAAGGCTTTCAATCTCAATCCTAAATTGGATGACTCCCTTTTATTATCATTGACTCAAAGCAGCATAAATTTAATGCTTTGTCAAGTCTGGATCGAAACTCAATATTTTAAATTACTTTCCAAATTTGATGAGCAATTTCCTTGTGGAGTTAATTTCAAGATAATCTACAGTCACCTGGGATGGTTATATTGCAATTATGTTATAAATTGAGTCTGTTTGGCTCAGGCTCATTCTTTCATAGCTTGATTGATGAATGTTGTCTACAAATTAAACCATCCCTGGAGGAAATAGAGGCTTTAGTAGCTTGTGGTTAAAGCCCTAATACGAGTTCATATTTTACGTTTTTGTGGCAATAGTTGTCGACATGTGAAGAATATTGTATTAGCCCCTATTGAAAAAACATTGCTTCATCCAAAAATAACGAATGTCCAGTCCGATACAGTGTGAAAAACTGGTTTCGACTGATTTTAGTCGACTTTGCGCCCAGCTACAGCCAGCGTCTTGAGTGAATGGCAGTCAGGGTTACTAACTCTGATTCTAGCCTCTTGATTTTAACTGTTGCCGAATGTGTTACATTACTGAATCCAGAGAAATTATATATGAAAACAAAATTCCTATTGTTTAATATTCCAGGTCATTGCTGTTTTGTTGGTATTATTACTGTAATCTTTTGACTAATTTGCTAAGGTTATATTTTACTGCTGGAATGATCCAAATCGGTTAATAGAAATTACACATTGGTATTACTGATTTACACAGGTAGCACAATAAGTGAACGAGCTAACAGGAGATATCCCAAGCGGCAGTTTAATTTGTAGGCCCTACCAAATTCAATTTTCATTTTGAAATTTCTCGATGGTGCCGGTGGATTAATTTTTTGCCCTGGGGTTTGCATGAAAGTTATTCTTTTGCTCTATTCTTTCTTCCCTGTGAGTGTGGCAGAGTCTGCCAGTAAGTTTTTGACCAACTTTTGACAAACTTGTATTGGGGCTTTAAAGCAGGAATTGATCTTATTTTGAACTTTTTTCTGTCACCCATGCGTACAAAAATACCATTACATTACTGTATAGTGAAGAAACAAGCTCGATTAGATCTCGGAAGCTGCGGGCCAAGGAACGGGCTGATTACTCTTCAGTTCATTGTGTAGTAACGCTGCCAATTTGGCGTCAACTATTTGACTGTTGTTTATGTAGCCAACTTTGTAAATTTACATTCATTTGCTTTATCTCAGTATTTCCCGAAATTTCCCGAAATTTTGTCACATCTCGAAACACTTGCCGAATTTTGGGTAATTTCTTTGAAAGTAGAAACAATGTTCAATGTTCATTTTGTAATAGCGCCCCCAATTTGGAGCGTTTCTAACGAAGTTACATGTTTCTAACGGAAGGAGAGACACGATGACTTGTAGAGCTGCTGACTGCAGCTAAAAACCTCATACCATACTAGTGTTGTCGCTGACATATATTTATTAACGAGCAGAAAAGAGAAGTTCCAGAGGCCAGACGCAGATCATCAGTTCGAGAGGTTCTCGAATCCAGTTTCGCGCCGTGAAATCAACATAGCAATTCAGCGTTAGGCTAGGCCTACGGTATACAGACCACCTCCACATATAGTTGAAGGGTAGCAGGGTAATTACCCAGTCACTTCGATCTCCAAATCAACAACTCCTACATGTGCCCGAATAAGTCATTTAGTCGACGATCTTTTTTAATGCCGCTCCTGCTTTCTGGAACTCACTTCCAATGTATATACATTCTTCACCCAACACTAACAGTTTCAAGAACAGGTTCAACCATATTTTTCCAATTGCCTGTCCTTAGGTATAAGCGCCATAAGTAAGTATTTACACCTGCCTGTCCCTAGGTATAAGCGAAACAAAGCATTGGAGTTCAGTCTGGTTATTGTGCCTATATCAATTTGAAATTATATATCATAGGTAACAAAACTAAAATCTCAAAAAAATTGATGGTCCTGGTATACATTTATTGGACTTACTGACTTAGTCTACTGGTCCAGTGTCTAATAAAAGGGTGCCAGGAACAAACACCACTACGCGCGTATCACGCAAAAATTGCCGGGCTATTATGTCCAATCCTTGGGAAACGACATACGTACATCACTTCGCGCGAAGCGCTCGATTTGTTAGCACATACGCAATCGTTGGGATATATATAAATGGTACATTCAGCACCAGTGACATCACATAACAAGACAAATGAAGGCAAATACCGTTGTGCGCAAGGCGTGCGAAAAACTTTAGGTTATCGGGTCCGATCTTTGGGTTATAAAATACGGTACAAATAACATCAGATGACACGACTGTAAGAATACAGAAACAGTGACTAGCGCGCAAAGCGCGCCCACAATTTTGATGATGTACACTTTTCGGAATTAGACGCACGGAAGTGACACTATTATGAGCTTTACTTACTGATTTTCCGGTATACAGAAGGTACATTTGACACCATATCTCAAAAAAGTGAAAAACATACTACTGCGCGCAAAGCACGGCGGAAATTTGTTGATTGTAATGTCTGAATTTCAGGTTGAGAATGACACATTCGACACATATGACACCATGACAGGAGTGATTGCTCCGAACTAGCTTATTCGCTACGGAAAATGGAAGATTGAAGCAAGTTCATAAAAGGTTGTCTTGATAATGGGACTTTTTGTAGTTCTGGAGAAGAAAGTTAGATCACATGCGCTTTATGAAGTACATCCGTGATCTAGCTATAATGGGCGTCTTTTGCTGAACAGTTGACGCTTTACAGTAGAGCATTGAGCAGAGAAGTGTCCTCTGCATCTTTCTTTGTGGGGGGGGGGTATTTTTCAAAAGGCGCCTGGAGGCGCCTGGAGGTGCCATGGAAAAAACCTCACCAGTCTGGTGCCGGTGGACTGACAAGCCATTCCGACTATTAGTAAAAGTAATAAATACTGCGATAATCAATAATTACATTCACTTTTGTCTCTTTTGTTTAGGTTATAAATATGTAAATCAATCTGACCTTGTAATTAGTAACGTTAGCTATATAGATGGAGGATCCTATAGATGTCAATCTGTGATCGCCGAATACAACCTGACCAAGTATCTGGATATCACGGTGGATGTAGTCAACGGTAGGTGTGCATGACAGCACATTAGCCATTGCGTTTATAAATAGTAGTCATTCTAGGGTATCAAAAGTATAGGCCTATTAGCGGGGTCGCCTGGCAAAATTACCGTTACCTCGCGGTGAAAAGTAGAACATTTTGAATGAAGGATCCTTATGACCAAAGGATTAATATTATAGAAGACCAACTGAGTTTTTACCGGAATACAGGTTTTCAGGTCCCTGAGTCTGATTTTAGGCATTACAATTTCAACAGATCCTTCAAAGAAGCATTAAGGGAGCTACATATTTAAACACACTTCCAAACTTGAGGTAGTATAACCTTTTAAATAAACTGATACAGAACGTTTTTGAGGAGTCCCAGCTCGGATGGGCGGGGGTACATTTCTTCAAACTCATATATTTGAAGAGCAGACCATATTTCTAGGTAATGTAAAGAGGTGTAATGGTAATTGGTGCACTGGCGATGATCTTATGTGGTGTACAATCGTCCTATATATATAGGTACCATGGCATGTGTTCAAAATCTTCGAGTGAAATCGTGATAGTTTTATTCAAGAATCATAGGTTATTTAGGTTATTTCTTTGGAGAAGACTCCTTCCCAGAGCCAACAGTGGTTCATAGGACCGGTGCTTATATCCAGTTTCCGTTACGTGAAGCATGCAGACGAGAGTACGAAACTCCCCCAGGATGGGCGGTCGGTCCATCGCTGGATAACCCCTAGCCGACGCTAGTACCCATTTTCAGCTGAGTGGACTGGAGCGGGCGGAGTAAAGTGTCTTGCTCAAGAACACACCAATGTTGATGAGTGTTGGGTCAAAGGTCACAGAGTTCAGAAGAGGTCAAATTGTACTCCTATTTTACCATCATATCTCAGTAACTGTTGTTTGGATGGTCATCAACTTTGGTGGTAGTATTAAGGTACAGCCAGGATGTAATTCATGGAGTATGGGAGGGTAGGGTCAAAGATCACAGAGTTAGAGAGGCGGTACGAACATTTGTTTTTCCACCATATCTCAGGAACTACTCGATGAATTTGAAGCAAATTTGGCAGAGAATATCCACCAGGGATGAGTTCAAAATATTTAAGTAACGAGGCTACCATCCTGGGAGGTGGCAGATGTGGAATGCATTAAGCAAAATAACCCAGGAAAATGATACACCAAGTTTCATGGAAATTTAACAATCTTTAGTGGTTTGACCTTCAATGACCTCAAAATGTCCTTCAGAATAATATAAGAGATAAGGGACGGGGTGGAAAAAGGTGGGGGTGGGTATGCAGGAGAGGGAGCTGGTAGGCAGTGGGTGTGCTAAGCAACATTGGTGTAGAGGCTGTTAGAGTAATTGGTGTCGGTCGGTGTAGGAATGTACTCTCCGAGCTGGTGTTTTCGTTTACAATATTATAGGATTTGTTTATTTTTTTTAGGATTCCCATAACGCGGAGTAATTAAAAGTTAATGTATATGTTGACTAAATCTAGTGCCACGGCAGCGATGTGGCCCTGTCCGTGATAAAAAAAAAGGTATACACCTTAGAGACCAGCTTTACTAGGCATGCCGACTCTTGTTTCTACAGTTAGATCCAACCATCCAACGCAGATTGAGTCTATGTTACATGTCCTTGCCACCTCACCGCTGCTAAGATCGAACCTACTGGTGGCGGCGTGGTGTAGTGGTATGCGTGAGCGCTTACACCGCAGATTCCCGGGTTCAATCCCACCTCGTGCCTGGCTCGTCAAAAGCTGTTATGTATAGTTGTTGATGGTCTCGCAATTTCTCGTTTCGTTGTAGTGGGAAGTAATCAATTTCAGGGTTCTTAGGTTCAATGGTTGTTTCGGCACGGACACAGTTGTAATGGACAGGTTGCTCCCACCCCTTCGGGAAAGTGGCTAAAGGTTGAAAGTTCCGTTAATAAATGGCAGTCCCGGGAGCAGGATAGGATGGTATGGTTACACGCCTGCCTCGTTACTCTCTGAACACAATTCGAGAAGATAATGCGAGCCTTCGTCGGTGTTCATCCGTGATCACATGGTCAGGGTTCCTCGATGAGCCTTAAGTGTCTTCCTGAACCCCTAATTACCAAATCAAATAAATACTGCAAAGTATCCCGTAAACATTATTAAACGTTATTTTGTATCACGTTCAGAGGGTTGTTTGTCGGAGTCGAAATCCTTCTCAGGAGTAGACCTCACATTCCCAACAACGCCCGATGGTGCAACCGGTAATTCATCGGAAACATGCGGCCAAGACACCACCGAACGTAAGTTTTCTTTTATACACATGGGCGGATCCAGGAGACTGGGGCGATCGTATTTTTGCTGCTTCCGAAGGAAAGAGCCTACATTCTTCTTTGTGGGTAATTCACTCATATTTTTAGGGTTTGAAAACACTTAGACCGGTCCGATTTTCGAAAAATCATAATGGGTAAGGCATTTCGTGTTCAAAATTGGCAAACAAGTTTTTCCTAGAATAATTCAAGACAGTGTGCTGAATTTGATAACATTGTGTGCGCTCAATCATGAAGTTTCATTACAAAATTGTCAAACAAAATGGCCGCCCTATAAATTCAAAATGCCGCATTTGTATAGAAAATCAGCTTTTTATGATAAATTGAGGGTGCAAGCCCAATTATGTGAGTATTTAACCTTCCAAAGCTCTGTTGTTTCTCAATTGTTTAGCATAGGGCGCACGAACAGTTCAACTAGGGCGTTACTAACATATTTTCAAATCGAAAGGGCTTAATTTAAGATGTATATATTTTTATAGCGAAACAAGTTTTTTTGTTGTGGTAATCTGTGAGTGCTGAAACAAAGAAAGGTGTTTCCCCAACTCAATTGTAAGTGTTTAACCTAATTAAAAAACAGAACGACTGCCATCAAACCTGATAAATATGTCATATCCAGGTCCACATTTCAGGAAGGCGTTTTGTGTTAGCATTAGCCAAACATCTTTTCGGGTAATTTGAGGGTGTTCAAGTCATAGATATTTGAATGCGCATATTAGTGCAGGCAAGGTTTCATGGTAATTTGAAGGGGGTGAAATAATATCGAAACTGAGTACTAGAGTAGGGAGTTAGGTGTGTAATCTTGAATTTAACTAAACAGAAGGGCCGCCAATGCAGACTTAAACAAACATTCAATCGCGTGAGAAAATATATCGACAATGCTTGTTTGAATAAAAAAAACGGGACCTAAGCGTATATTACTAATTGAAGATTACCAATACCCACAATTGACAGCCCAAACAGACCCAATCATAATATCTATCAGACTATCACTAAAAATGACCCCATTTCAATTCCTTTCTACGTTACATTAGCCGAAAGAGTCAAGTCATCATGTCTAATACATTTCCGTCATGTAACTAACAATAACATCTTACTATGAATATGAAGATTCCCTCATTTTCATTCATGCAGACAAATATTCATCGATCAGTATACTTTTTTCTGCATTCTTATTGGCTATTGTGTATACACAACCCTTTGTACAAGGTAGTTTAACCTTTCTGCAACTGCAATTCTGGCGATAACATGCTGTGGTACAGTTACAACTCGACGTTATTACAGTACACCTTAGGAATAGGAGAAAGATGCATTATCTTAGGGACTAACTGCTCATTTACGTAATTATGTCTATCCCATGTCCGTAATTTGCTATGTTCTAGGATATGGGCTTTGGCTCCCAAACCATGGCTCGAAAATGTAGTTGTATTGCATCATATGTTGGTGGCAACACTTCTTGGAAACGTCCCTTGCGGAACAGTATGACGCGTTCCTTGTAGCAAGTTTCTTCACCAGCCCCTTTGAACAATCAGCATATAGACTGTTCTGGCTAAGTTGGAGTGTTCATCTGTGACTTTCCTTGTCTTAGATAAATTAGCAGTTCAATGCTGCATGGTTTGAAACAATTGTTATGCTGTTTCTTACTGATGTGATGCATTGCTACAAACTGTGACAGTATGAAATACCAGCAACGTATCTACTTGACTTGCAGGTAGTCCCTGTTACATCTCGTGGAGTCAACTGGGATGTATTCAGGTTTTTGTTGTTGTAAATGTTCCTGTTTTCATATACAGCTTGTTACATTTTGTTAAAATGTGCAACCAACAAGGCAAGTACAACTGTGTAACGAGCTAAATCCCCAAATTCAGAATTTGTGTGAATATCGTGTCCGTCCGCATACCCAGGAGACAATTCCAGATGGTTGAAACCAGTTGAACTGGTTTTAACTGGTTCCAGTTGAACGTGTTGCACCTTGATGGTGACTGGTATCAACTGGTTTGAATTGGTATAACGGGTATGACCAGGAACCACCTGGTTTTGATTTGGATTCAACTGGAAGAAAATGAAATCCCGTTGAACATAGTTGAATCCAGTTAAAAACAGTTGAAACCTGTTGGCAATCCCAACTGGTATCAACTTTTTTCTTCTGGGTGTTGACTCCCTAATGAGGAGAAACATGCTGGCGTTTCACACCTGGACGCAGTTGCGCACAGCAGATACACATCCTGAGACGAATTATGGAAGGTTTAATGGGCTACGAGCTAGGCTCCTTTGACAACCATCTTTGTTGACTTAAAAATAGCCTTCATTTCCATCATGCAGATCAGTGATGTTCTTAGTACTGCGTCGATGGCATCCCCGCAAATCATGATGCCGACTAGGTGGTATATAATGATTCCACTAGAGCAGTTATGGTTTATAGAAGCATCTCTGAAGCTTTTAATGCAACAAATGGAGTCATCAATGTGATGTTTCGGCTCTCTTCCTCTGAAGGCATCTGAAGTTGACTCAGGAAGTGTTAGGCGGCCTCGTCACACATATCCAGCTATATTCATCAATGAATTGGTTTCGCATATGACATCGCCCTCCTTGAGTCCTAAGCCTTCCCCGAGCTCAGTCACAGCTTCAAGGACGGCCGACGCTGTCGCCGACCTAAATTGGCCCTGCTATCACCCTCAGCCTCTGCTCCAAGTCTATGTGCCTGACTTCAGTTACATTGGGTCCATGATGGCATCTAGTCAAGTTACAAGAGATTGAAAACTCTTGTGTGGAAATCGTTTTGGAAACTAAAGCATCTTTGGAGAAACTCCACAATCCACATTTCTATCATAATCAGGCTTTTCAACACATCACATGCTACACAGTCTAATTGTATGGGTCATTGGTCATCTCCAAGGATATGAAAACCAAGAATGAATGCAACCTGCTACCGAGTAATGCTGAATATTAAAAGGGCGGACCGAGTTATATCTGACCACTCATTGGTAGAGCCAGAATCCGTCAGCTCAAGTTCCTAGGATATGTACCTCGCATACCTGACGAGGTGCCTGTTAAAGAGTATGCTCTCTGCGTTCCGATGTATAGTAAGACGAAACCTGGTCGGCAACGGGCCGACTAAATTACACCCAAAACGCCTTTTGGAGGATATGGATCACCTGCTGAACCAACATCAACTAATGATGGCTATCAGGAAGCCGTATGGGGCAACAACCTTTAGTGAATTTGCAAATGTATTTGAAGTCGGTTCTTGACATGGGCATGTGGTTTGAACCAATCGATGTGACTTTCTACATATACCATCAGCATGCCATCAAGACTGGAACAAGAATCGAACTATCACATGGGTCATTTCTAAATGAAAAACCTTTTCGTACACATTATTCGTGTTTGTGTGGATATTATGTGAATTTGGTTCAAATAATAATGCTGTAGACCCAACCATTTAATTTAATACGATTTGAAATATCCGCTAGACTGCCCTTCGCAATGCGTTTAATCAGATATATTTATTTCCAGCACATCAGCCCATAGCTACACGATTGTGTAACGGTGTAATTTGGGGGACTCCGATACTTTTACCATGTTACTCACACGAAGGAGTTGTGGAGGAAATCGAGAGAATAGCTAACGTAAGAATCCCATTGGTGGTTAACCAAGTAAACTTGTATGTATGTATGTATGTATGTATGTATGTATGTATGTATGTATGTATGTATGTATGTATGTATGTATGTAT